>CAEFZX010017453.1:0-29248 GCA_903066825.1 Alfaro cultratus
TGTTTAATGAATATATATATATATATATATGTATATATTTTTTTTTTTCTTGATGCATGGCAATGATGGGACCCTTCTGAAACAAGAACAGGATTTGTCTTCCCATATGGTTAGTTTTAGAAATAAGGTGCTACTCAGTGCATTTCTAAGAATTGAATTTTTTTTTTTTTACTTGCTGAAACACAGCCAAGAATCTGTAGGATAGTTACTACACAGATGATTATTTGTTTAGTTGAAACCAGATTCTTGGCTGCATTGACGTTTGCTTTGGAAAGGTAGAGGAACCGTTTTGCCGTTGGAGAAATGTTGGGATCATTCCGCTAGAATGATGAAACCAAATCAAAATGTTTCTTTTAAGTTTAACTTTATGCAACCAGATAACTGCATTTCTTATGTTTCACATTTTCTTCTCTAATTGCGCAGCTTTCACTTAAGTTGTGAGTAACTATCAGAAAAACGGGCAACTTTAGCAGGGTTGTGTGCTCTTATCACATCTGCTGACTACTAATTTGCATGTTGCTAATAGTCAGTTGTTACATCTGCAATGATCTGAGTAAAGTGTGCAGCTTACAGACATGCAAGAGTAAATCAACACAGTTATTTAATCATTCTGCCTGGAAAAGTTTTTCTTCCATCTTCCAAGCGTGAGACCAGAAGGGATAATTTTTCCTAACCCACTTCCCACAATCTCCTGCATCCCCCCTTTTCTACGAACACTCCAATATGAAACTCGACTCTGTTTTTTCCATGCTGTCATAGTACTCTCTTCTCTTGCATTTTCCATAATGCTTTGCATTGGGTAAGACATTTCTCTTGTTTGGACTCGTCCTGCTTCAGTGGGAGAGTCTGGGAGGTTGTCAGACTGGATTCTATCCTTGCTTGCCTAATCTCAAAGTGAAGGGCATCGAGTTGGAACTGGTTCCCGAAGTCAGTATTTGAATACAGCTGAAGATAAGATATCCAAACGGGGTGTTAGATACTCTACTATGCTCATATTTAATGGTTGTATGGTAAGCAAGTATTGCATTGGGTCAGTCGGTGAGAGAAACATTTGGTGATCATACTTTTGGTATGATCAAAAGTGCATGATCATGCACCAAAAGCGTACATCATACACTGTTGATGGTGTATGATGTAGGTTTAAACATTGTGCACATGTTTAAACCTACATCATAGATATTATTGTTCTCACAGGGGAATTCTGAACTACTCTATGTTGTAGTTCAGTATAGTTATTTTTTTCACTGATCATCACAAATAAACCTTGCAAAATAGAGGATGGACATTCTGCGTTGTCATATATTATGCCACACCGAATAAAAGTGGGCAAGAAATGGACTTTTTACTTTCCAAAATGCAGATATAGTCATAAGATAATCTATACTCTATGACTTAATGGATTGTTTAACAAATTGTGGCAGAAATAACTTAAAGTAGTTTGCTTTTGTTAGACCTTATCCATTGCTTTATTTGTCGTGTGAAATTAGCACACTCTTTACTGTGGTGCTTCATTTAATTTAGATTTGAGTAAGTTTGTTACATACACAGCTCTCTGCGGCATTTCAATCAAACTGAGGTCTGGACTTTGACTGGACCATTGAAACACCTTGGCTATGTTTTATTTTCCTTCTGTTGTATATTCATTGCTGTGCTTTGTATCATTTTCCTGTTGAAAGCCCAAATCTTCAGGACATAGGTCCTCATGTTAGACCATAGAACACTTTGCTCAGCTCGGTGACTGCAACCTACGCAGTTCCTGGGGATGCAGCACAGCCCACATCACTACACCACCACCACACTTTCATCTTGGCATGGTAGGTGATAGGCTTTTCACTAGACATCACACTGTGTATGTGATTCAGCATCCCCATTGATTCAGTCAATCCAAACAATATTTTCTCCAGAAGTCTTCTGGGTTTTTTTTCATCTCAAACTTTTCAAACTTAAGTTTTGCTGCCATATTTGTTTTAGCAAGTAGAAGCTTTCTCACACACTCTTTAATTGTACGGTTAGTTTTGTCATTATGCTAGGAGAGGTCTCCAAAATATCTAACATAGATCTAGGTATTTCTTGTTGTCATGCCTCTGAGCATTGAATGGCTTGACTTTGAGGACGATCACTCCAGGAAGCTTAGCAGCCATTAGTCTTTCTCTCTGTTGAATGGATGGACTTCAGAGAGAGGTCTATCCATTCATCTCTCTTCAAACCTTTCTGGATTTTTGGGGAGCAACAATTGCTTCTCTAAACTGATTGCTGATGTCTTTCCAACACACCTGAACAAAGTCCAAATCAATAAAAGTCTTGCCATTACAGAGGTGGTGTCTTTTGCTGATGAAGCAGTTAATGAGAAACAACCTGCTGTATTTCACATCAGCTCTTTGCTGTATCTGAAGTAAGTCGATTCTCAATGTTAAGATTTCCTCTCTAATTATTCACCCTAATTGTATAACCACTTGATAGTTTGAATTTAAAACTGTTGGAGAACTGACCACTATCTAGTAAAACCAGTTTGCGTTTGCATAAAACTGATGTCTTTACGCCTAACGGCATCATTAGGGAGTTCTGGCAAACAGAGTTGGAGTCCCAAAATTACTTAAAGATGCTGTTTGAGGCAACTTCCACTTCCCATGTCATCCATTGCCAGCCGACAGGCATGTGATCTACAGATTAACTTTAAACCTGTTTCTTTATTAAAAAAAAAAAAAAAAGAAAGGAACAAAAGAAAATTGGATGCACATTTTTATTTAATGAACAGGTTTCCTTGTTTTCACTTGTACAGTTCTTGCTTAAATCTCTGCTCTCAAACTAAAAAAATCTTCCCTGTTTACAAATATGCTCTTCTTCCCCTAAAAAATGTTTCTGAGTTCAGCAAGTATCTTCTGCTCCTATTCGAGTCGTGCGCTTCATGCTTTAACTTTGTATGTAGGAATGAAACCAGCACTCATTTATGTTCTGCATCTGCAGATTATCTACGCTCTCTTATGGAGGAAAATTGTGCCATGGTAACAGTATCAGCTAACAGTAAGACAGTGTTACTGACATCACTACCTCGTTTTCACCATAGAGTTATTCATGAACATGTAGGACAGAGATGAGAGTGCCCGCAATCAGAGGAAGTTTGACAAGAGAGGCAGAAAACATTTTTACAAGAAGCATTACATCTGAGTGCAAAAATATTTTTAGGGATAAGCAGATCAGCATTTCAAGCAAAGAAGACATTTTTTAAGTGTTAGAAAAATTATCTAAGTTCATTTACTTATGAGTTTATTTGAAAGGTTGTGTTTTCATATTATTATTCTGTGTGCTGGTTACTTGACTCCTTTTGTTTTGTGATACACTATTAACTGTCTTTCTAGGTGTTTGCTGGGGGTTAGGAATGTTTTCACATGCTTGTGTTACCAGCTGCTTTGATCATTAGTTGTCTTTATTATCAGCTGCCTGTGAAGCCGATTTATAACGGTCAGCCTTGTGTCCTTGTAGGGGCATGTCAACAGAAGGTCCCAGAACATCTTGTGGGAAAGTGTATTGATCAATTGTTTGCGTGACTATGTGAAAAGCCCATCCTCTTTTCTTGTGATCTTAATAAAAAGCAGTTGGGGACAAAGAGCCGACTGAGTTGAGCCCAGACAGTGTTTGACGGCGGTTCTCCGCGTCTGGCTCAGCTTCCCTCTTCTGCAGAATAGTAATTTGTGTCTCTGGTTGATTCTTGCAGGTTAGGAACCAAAAAATAAACCTATCAATGCGTGTGTGCGTGCATGTTTGTTGGAACTCAGACTGTTTCATTAAGTTAACAAGGTGATTTTTCAGAGGTACAGTGATTCTTCAGGGGAGACGTTAGTCACCACCTCTTATGCTGCAGTCGTGGTTGTCAGCTGGGGTTTAGTATCAAAAGAATCAAATTCAAACTTCATTTCTGTTCCAGGAGAGAAGAAAATGCTGTGCAGTCCTGCACAAAGCACATAAAATAGTCTCCTTATTCGCTGCAGCAAGCAAAGGGTGCCAGTCCTCTTTTGACTGCTCATGACTGAAAGTAACAGAAACAAGATAAAACTGACAGATGAGTCATATTTTGACTGAATTTGGCCTTGGACAGGATGAGGAACACCATCAAGATAGGGAAACATGTTTGTACAACTTGAAGGAGACCTTGAAACATGTTGGTCAATGTCTTACCGCCTGATCTCAGATGAGCAGAAAGCAATGGATGGATGGTTGTAATGATAGTCAGCATCCTACTTAAAAATGTGTCTGGTCTGATTTGATTTGTCACTACAAATTGAAAAATTTGCTTGGTTTTTAGCCTAAGTAATTTCCCAGAAAAGGGGGAAAACTGAAAAAGTGTTTCCTTGCTTTCATCCTTTCTTCCTTTTTTTGCATTCTGATGTTCAGAATCACATGAAAACACTTAGACACTTAGCTTAATTGAATTTGGACTTTAAAGTAAAGCTGTTTACTCTTTTTTTTTTTTTTTTTTTACTTCTAACTAAAGCAACTTTTCTTCTGAGCTAGTCTAGCTCTCTGAAAGATTTCTAGATTCAATTCTTACTTCTGGTTCATCGTTATCTTCGTAATCATTAGTTCCTGCCTGCCAGGTCAGCCAGCTAGTCATCTTCTAGTTGCTTTGATGATGGAGCTTTTCAGTCTACCAAAAATGAAAACGCACCCGTCCACACCGCTTCTGAGTCACTCACTGAACATTCCACATTTCTGCTGTTGTAGGTCAGAGGTCAGCAACTGGAGCTCGCTGTGCTCAGTTTTCACTGCTGCTTGGAAAAGAAAAAGCAGAAAACTGAAAAGTTGTCAGTGAGTGTGAACTTTTGGAAAGTGTGGTAACAGCAGAGTGGAAGCAGTCATCTCTTTTCATTTTTAGTGTGTGTGGGCTTGTCTGGGAGAATTATCAAGCGATTTGCCCTCTTCCTTTTTTTTCTCTCGTCCAACTTTTAATCCACCGTTTATCAGGGTGTGTGGTTGAGCTTGTGCTTGAGAATATTTAATTGAGCAAGAATAGAGGTCTGAGTTTGGGAGGACAGTGAAACCAAAACACGAAGACACTCTGGCAAAGACACTCTTAGCCAGAAATCTTTGAGAAACCCAGCAAGATTTTCCTTTTCTGAGAGACTTACTTCTGTACCTAATCTTTATATTTTCTTGTTTGCTCTGTGTTCCCTTTTCTGTAAACTTCCATCTCTTATATGCTTGGAAAGAGTTTGTACTAAAGACACAGGATGTGATCAATATGTTTGTAGCCCAGACGTCTCACCCACACTGTAGACTCTAAGAGCTCTTTCTTTTCTTTCTTGGCAGATGTCATTGGAAAACCTGCAACTAATCAAGCCATCACCAGATATTCCTAGAGTTAGGGATTGTATTTATTGTATCTATTGTATCTTCCAGGGCAGAAAGTGGAATCCAGCTGTGATATTGCTCTAAAAGGGAGCAATGAATTAGAGAGGATAAAAGTGAAGGAAGAGGATGAGATCTGACAACAAATAGACTCAGATCTTTGGGCGCAGCTGGATGTTTACATCAAGAAAGGAAGAGGAAGATAATACTCAACAGGCAGGCAGCTATTTGTGGTCTCATGTAAAAAAAAAAAAACAACAACAAAAAAACAGCCTGTCCAGACCTCAAGAGACAGAAATGCAGTAATTATTTTACAAACATGACACACTGTTTTACCTGCTGAATAACCACACACCTGCATTCATTACCTGCCAGACTTAGCATCACTGATACAACTGTTGACTATTTTCCTCTAATTTGATGTATATCATGAAGTAAATAAAAAACTAATATGGCCAAATTAAAATTGTTCAGTTCCAATTTCTCCCTAGTTCTCCTTATAATGCACTTCCTTGTGTTTTATCGTTGTAAAATTATCCTGAAATCAATGCTGTCTTCTTAGATATGACTCAAATGCTTCCTGCAGCTGCACAGGACACATGCAAACAACTTTTCAAGAGGAATTTGGTGAAAAATTCCTCTTTTTCACCAAAAGTGGAAAAACAAACAAAAAACAAGTTAACTGCTCAAAGAACTGAAACTAGTTGTGTTGTACCTCATGTGTTTTCACTAGAGGCATGTGCGCATGGAGAGTCTAGATTTTATCTAGACTAGATAATGAGTTGCAGCAAAATATCAAAGCAAAAAGAGAACCTGAATGTGACATCATGTATGTTTAGATAGCATGCTTTATCAAGTCTTTCATGGTTTGAACGAGGGTCGTTATAATGTACACTGCACTGTTTATAGTTGCAGCGTTAAGGCATGTAAAACAGCAGGTAATATCTGTATAACAACTGTTCAGGATGGATAACCTGTTAAGTCAGCTTCGCAGTCAATATGATTGTTTTCTAAAGTTTCACATGTCTCTATCAGAAAAGCTTTCCCAGAGCCCCGTCACTGCATTCCCTCTTGACTCATCCTTGTGTCTTTGTGTCGTAGCTGCTTGTTGTTCTGCTGCAGAACACAGTCAGATCCTCCATGACGTCCCAATACCAAGGACAGGATGGAAACTTTTGCAGATGAATGTGGGCTTATCCAGCCGCTGTGTTTTGATTTGTAGCCCTCACCTGGGTCGTATATGTTGAACAGGAAGATGGAAAGTTTATGTTTCCTTCATCTTGGTTCGAACCAGTGCATTGATCTTTTCCTATTGTTTTCTTTGTTCACATTTTAAATAGTGTTTTCTATTTTTTTGGCTTGCGTGTTCATGCAGATCGAGAGGCGGATGGAGCTGGTGCGCTTGGTGTCGCACAACATGCACAAGAGGCTGGTGTCCTGTCTGCAGGGTCAACTTGGCACCGACACAGAGAAAAGACATGTAAGAAGAATGTGCTATCGCTGTTAGCCTTTACTGTGTTATCTGAGCTGAACTTTAAACTAAACACAACTTTACTGTCAAGACATGTTATAAACATTCGATGTAAAACTTTACAGATGTTTCTGTGCCACATGGATGGCATATGCTGAGATTATAGCTCCGGCACACCTCTTAGGGTTGCAGTAACAGAGATTGGTATCTTGTGCAGTAAACACATGGCATCTGTTCTTATGTAACACATAGATATAAAAAATGGCTTCCTGCCAAAGTCATAATCCCTGTAGAGCAGCTGCAGTCGGTGTTACCAACAAAACTAACTGCTTTTGAGTTCCTTTGCCAAACTTGTTTATGTTGTCACCTAAATTATCCAAACACGATGTTGTGTGACTTTCCTAAAGTTATAACTCAGCTTCAAGTCGTTTTGTTTCATAATAGCCTAACTTTGTTTTTATGTCTTGCTGTAGAAAAAACTGCCGCTGACGGGGTTGTCCCAGACCATGCAGGAAGGCGGCGCTCAGCTAGCAGACGAGGGCCTGATTGGGTGAGGAAAAACTGTAAAACTCCTCGAACATTTCCACGTTTTGTCACACTATAACCATAAACGTGAACATATCCTATTGGGATTTTACTTATTTAACCCTTTTGTGGAGTTTTGTGAGTGCCTCTGGGGTTTGTTGAAGAACATTAGGGAACAAAGCATATTAAGAAGACCTAGTCAGAGGTAAAACTGTGGAGGAGTTTAAAGCAGGGCAAGGTTATGAAACAACATTCGAAACTTTTAACTCAAAGTTCTGTTTAATCCATCATCTGAAAAAAACATGCACAGATGAAGAGAGCATTAATCAGAGACACAGAAGAGGTTGGTGGTAACTCTGGAGGAGAGAGATCTGCTCGCATTTTATAAAAAATGGAGGAGTCAGCATCATGCTATGGGAATGCATCAGCAGTCAAGTATTCCATATCTCTGTCAAATTTGCAGCAGCAAATTTACTATTTTAGCTGCAAATAGTAAATTTTCAGCAGCGCTTCACATGAGCTCCTTTTCAGATAAGAGGCAGATGTACAAACAAGCTGCAACAGCAGCAAAAGATGTCTCTACAAAGTACTGCGTCAGAGGTACTGAATGACAACGTGAACCACAGTCTTTCGGTTCTTTTTTTATTTGTAATAACGCTTTAAAACCTTTTGCTTCTACGTCACATTTATACACAATTTGGTCTATGAGACAAAACACCAATGAAATACTTTTTTTTCTGGTTGTGGCTTCACAAAAGGGGAAAAAGTTTACAGGATTTCAGGAACTGTGAAGCAGCAGCATTAACCAGTACTGTGACTATTTGAATGACTGAAAAATCACCTGTCTCTGGTAGAAACTGCATGTAGAATTGTGAAAACAGTGACATTATCATATATTTGTGTGTGTTGCAGCAAGATGTTGGAGCTGTGCGGGGAGACCGAGAGCCGGTTAGCCACCGAACTTATGCAGCATGAATTGCAGATCGAAAAAGATGTTCTGGATCCTCTCAACCAGCTGGCAGAGGTAAAAAAAAAAACCCAAAAAAGAAACACAGACATAACTCATTTTATGCTCCACAAACTATCGGTATTCGGTATCTGTCATGCAGCTGCACTGTAACAGTTGTTCTGTACTCTGAAGCATTAAATTCACTGTGCAATTCACAGACTTGTAGGAAAGACGTTTTTAATGCTGCGTTACGCGTTCAGTCAAGCCTTTCTCATGATTCCTGAATGTTTTTCCCACAGGTGGAGATTCCTAACATACTGAAACAGAGGAAGCAACTTGCCAGGCTAGTTCTGGATTACGATTCAGCCAAGACAAGGTGCATTTGTATGAAGACTGAGGCCTATTAATTAATCCACAATTTATGAAGCTTATAGTTTTTCAACTTGACATGAAGGCTTGGTTGTTGTTGGTATAGTTTGGGCTAAAAAGGCTAATTTTGGAAATGATTCTGTAAATACAGTTGAAATCAGAGATGTAACCTAATTTTTCCACTTTGGTAACAAGTAAAAAAAAATGTTTAGCCTGTTTTAATATCAAACACTTTTCATCTCTGCCCACAAGTTTTCTATGTGTCTGGGGTGTGAGATGTCCACTCCAAAACACTGTCCTTATTGTGCTTATTCCGCTTTATATCTTCTTTAGTGATACAGTAAAGTGTACTGTCCATGTTGAAGACCCACTGGCACCCAAGTATTAACTTCCTGAATAATGTCTTCATGTGTTGCTCAAATATTTCCCATGATGCATCCATTTTTGAAAAGTGCACCAGTGCCTCCTGCAAAAAACTACCCACATGAATACTGCCACCACCATTCTTTGGTGGCAGTATAAAGTTGTCATTATGGATAAATAGGGTTTTTACTTTCATTCTAGTATAGGACACATCTTAAAAAAACTGAAATCTGGTGTTTTTATGTTGCTCTTGGAGTAATGGCCTCATTCTCTCTTAGTGCTCTTTCAGTCCATGTTGGTACAGGAGATCTTTGTGTGATTGATTCACGCATTTCGTTCCAAATTTGTTTACCTGTGACACAGAACCCGTCTCCTTTCAGACTAAATTGATCATTGGAGTTTCCCAAGCTGTTTCGTCCTGTGTATAATTATTTGAACACATGCACGGGGCATTTATATTCACCCGGAAATTGTATCCAAGAATGAACCAATCTTGTGGAGATCCAGAATTCTCTTCTTAAATTCTTGGCCGATTGCTTTTCATTTCTATATGATGTCACACAAAGAGGCAGTATGTGATTGAGATGTCGCCTTAAAATACATCCACAGATGTGCCTCTATTTAATCTTATGAAACTTGCAAAGCTTCATCAACTGGACCTTTCCAAGTTGCTTTACTTAACTTAAGTTTTCCTTAACTTAAGCTAACTTAGGCTATATTTGAAGTGAGCTAAAGCGAAAATATCTTAAATATGGTCTTATTTTGCCATTTAGCAAATCTTCTTTATTTTTAACTAACTTATCTAAAGCAAGAAAGATTTAATATCAGTCAATGAGAAAAATAGGTTGTGTTTTTTCATGTAGTGTATATAAATATGTTTTCAACTGTAAGCTGCAGTGTGATTTGTTTTATGTCCTTCAGGTGGTATCAGGCAACAAAGTCCAACAACCAGGCCATGGCAGCTAAAGTAGACTCACTCAAGGATGAGATGGATGAGGCTCTCAATAAAGTAGAAATATGCAAGGTAACAATCAGTAACCATACAGTGATCTACTCTGCATGGACTTTAGTGGAGGCTTGTCTGAGCTAATAGGTGTACATTCATGAACAAAGAAGGACTTGCAAGAATGGCTCAAGGCAATCATGCCAGGAAGATCATTAGTGTAATTAAAGGTCAAAGCTTTGTCATGTGGGGTTCATCATTGTCGTAATGAGGAGTTTATGATTAATGCTCAGAACAAAGGTTAAGGATGCTGTCACCTTCATTCATCCCACAGGACCAGCTGTCTGCAGACATGTACAACTTTGCCTCAAAAGAGGGAGACTATGCACGCTATTATATCATGGTGAGTATGTCAAAAGTTTAATAGCTCACCTCATAAACCAAACAGCTGATTCATGGATGGCAAAGTTTTACATTTGTGTGTGTTGCAGTTATTAGAGGCCCAGGCCGAGTATCACAGGAAGTCTCTGTCAGCTCTGGAAACAGCCATTCCTACCATCCAAATACAGCAAGGTGAGGACATGCTGTTTATAATAAGATCCATGAGTGTTTGCTTTATTCTGCAGTAGCATGAAAATAGCCCAACTGGGCTTGTGATCTAAGCCAGCTCGATAGCTCTTGGTGTGAAATCACAGTGAGAGTTTAATTTTCTTTCAAGACAAACAGAAGAGAATTGAGTTTTACTCGACAAAAGAAAATGAAAGCACTAAGTCAGAATCAGACAGTTTATCAGTTGATGCAATAGTTAGACCCTGTTTCTGTAGAAAGGTTGGGAATAGTCTATATGAAGTTGGGTCACAAAGGTTAAATTAGCTCAGTGAATTATATTTAATTGATTATGAATCCCGCCTCCTGACCAATGACTGCTTGAGAAAGGCCCCAGCCCTCCTGGATGGATGCATGATTTCAGTTTTTGTCCTAGTATTTCTACAGTCAGAATGGTCTGACGCATTCTGGCAGTCAGGCCCGATGTTGATATTATTCTTGGATCCGATTTATGGCTGAGGAGTCCTGTGTTGATTTAACTAGACCATGAAACCATGGCGGCTTTGAAGTAAAATATCACACTGCATTTCGGCAGTAATGAACGTACTCATTCACCATTAAATTTGGGTTTTGGCAAGCTCTCTAGTTTTTCTCTTATCTAATTCTTTTGATAGCAACATACCTTTTGTCCCAACTGAAGATTCTGCAGATCAGACTTAACATGCAGCTCCCACATGGGTTGACTAAGCTAAGAAGGCAAGTTGACATAATGTTCTGTCAACTTGTGATGTGGAAGTTTCATTGTTTAATCATACCTTTTACCTTTAGGATATATCTGGGTCGACACAGCCACAGTCCTCACTAAGCTGACTTTTTACTCTTGCTGGCTATGTCGTCTTGTGAAATGGTACACTGAAGTGCTAGGCTAATGCTAGCAGGTTTCCCTCTGTTTTAAAAAAAAAAACTCTGATAATTTGGCTCATCACATATTTCACTGTGGTTTTATTATATTGTGTTCAAACAAACCATAAAGAAGAGTTGTTCTGTTTAGTAAAAGTAGCATGCTGCTTCATAAGTTGTGAAATTCATTGTTTCAGCTGATCACTGCGCGGTTCTGTTGGGGTTACCTGAACACAGGACAGGTCACTGGACACGGACAGGGAGAAAGCAGAGTACTGTCTATTCCACTGCAGAAGTGCTTGGATGATAGTGGAAAAAACCCATATTTGTTAGATCAACAAATATTTTTGTTCAGTGAATGAGAATAGGCCAACAACAGGTATCATGAGTTGAGTTTTGTCATGGACTCTCGTAGGGATTATTAAAAGGAAAAACTTGACTGAGATCCCAATCCATGTCTGTGGTTTATGCCTAATAATTATTGAAGTAAAATTGTTCTAGATGGGAAAATAATGGAGTAATTCGACACCTTTTCCAGTGATTATTCTCTTCTCTCTAAAGTTTTTTTTTTTCAGATATTTGTGGGTTTAAACTCACAATTAGTAAGTTAATTAGTTTTTCAGAAGTCATAGACATGTTTATTTTAAAATCTATTTTAGTATAGATACATCTTAGAAACCTAACACCATGAAATTGTGAGAGTATAAATGGAGCCTAAGATGAAACCTAATTTGAATAACAAATTCTTCATTAAAAAATCAGGCAGAAGGACTTTCATTTAGCCTTTGAGTCAGACTAAAAGCCACATAGAAGAACCATTTATCATTCGATTGCCTCCGACATGTTAATGTATTTCATTTATGTAGATATATGGATGGAGAAGCCTGCGTTTGGCACTGCGTTGGAGGAACACCTAAAGAAGAGCAATCGAGAGATCGCTCTACCTCTAGAGGCCTGCGTCATGATGCTGCTGGAGACCGGCATGAGGGAAGAGGTAAAGATGAAGGGAAGGCATGAGTCAGAAAAAACTCACTAAAGTTGGGGCAAAGTTGATGCTTATTAACCAGAATTTCAACATAAACCTTTGGCCATAAAAAAAGTAAATGCTCGTCTCCGTTTGAACTTGAAGGAGAGGAGGCTCCATAAAGGATGGCATCTATAGTCTGGAAACATCTGTTTCCAAGTTTTGGTCAGCTAGTCTTGGTCCTGCAGGGTTAGAACATGTGTATGTGTGTGGGCATCTGTTCGCCATTAGCCTCTCTGCTGTTGCACACTTTAAATGTAACAGTGCTGCTGGACTCCCTGTTGACTGTGATTTAAAGCATTTTTATGAAGTGAAACCAAACCACTGTGCTGCGTCTGTCTGGTGCTCAGTCAAACAGAGACAAACGATTCTGACGATAACAGAACGGTTCCTCTCTTGTTTCTGACAGATATCTACTTCTCCTTTCCTATTCCCGGTGCTGCTCTAGCTTCTTGAATTTTTAAGGTGTTAACCAGAGCTGGGTGCAACAGTGCTGATTTTTTATTCTCCCCCCCCTTTTCTCATGTTCCTCTAAGGGACTTTTCCGGATTGCTGCTGGAGCTTCAAAACTTAAAAAGCTGAAAGCAGCACTGGACTGCTCCACTTCACAACTTGAGGAGTTCTACTCAGATCCACATGCAGTCGCTGGTACAACTTCCGCTGTGGTTTAGTGAAAAGTAAAACCGTTTTCTCAAGATGTTTTTTAAAATTTATTTCTCATAGTGTTTTTGTGCTTTTCACAGGAGCTCTGAAATCTTACCTCAGGGAACTACCTGAGCCTCTAATGACGTTTAGCATGTATGATGAGTGGATACAGGCCTCCAAGTAATAAAGCACACACACACATACACAGATGGGATTTTTAATATCCTGCAAGACATGTTTCCTGCAACTAATGCAACTGTTTTCTGTGTGTTTTCAGCATTTCTGACCCCGACAAAAGGCTTCAGGCTCTCTGGGTGATATGTGACAATTTGCCAAAGGCTCACAAAGCTAACTTTAGGTATGAGAATGCTCAGCAATGTTTCACTTAGATGTTTGGGAATTACGTCACCAGAACTTAAATTGCACTTTAAATGGCACACCTTTGTAGAGAATTTATTGTAGAAACTTGATGGTAATAAAAATGTCAAAGTAATTTAATTACGGATCTTGAAATCTTGGAACAGTTTTAACGTTGTAAAATTAATCACCAATAAGCAGTGGCTGTAGTTGCAGCAAAAGAACAGATAATTGTGCATTTCACAAAACTCCCTTTTATAACTGATGCTAAAGAGCCTGAATTACTTCATTACTTCAGTCTTGGCATTTCTTCACTGGTTTCCTGTCAGTTTCCCAATTGATTTTAAGATTTTATTGCTTACTCTTAAAGTTCAGTCTGCTACAGTCAGCCAGTTTCTCTCAGATGTCCCAAGACCCAAATTGAAACATAAAGCGATTGAACCAGTTTATTTATAAAGCGCTAATTGAAAAACAAATGTTATCTAAAGAAAATTTACAAAAAAAAATGTAGTTTTAGTTTACATTAATTTAGAAAAGTCATACCAGTTGAAATCAGTCACAGCAAATTTTTGTTTTTGTCTGGAAAAGAGTGACATCAAGTGGTGAGACTGTAGTTTGCAACAAACTCAATAATGTATTAAGGTCGGAGTGTCAGAATATATTGATAAAATACATTGACAATCTATTAAAAGATTAGTAAATAGCAGTATCTTCCTTCAATGAGTAATCTTTAAAAATTAAATAAAATTGAACGTCTTTTCACATTTCACATGTAACTTGGCTGTGTGCAGATAAAGCTGCTTTGTTATGATTGATAAAATAATATTTAAACACACAACTTTTATCTTGAAGGGTATATTTATGTGCCCCTTTAGAGAAGGTGTCTCCAAATCCAGCCCTCAAGAACCAGTGTTTCAAAACTATTGAAACATTAGGCATTTCAAGCATCTCATGTGTTATGAATGTAGATATTAAATGCATTTATAGACAAATAATTTCTTTCTACTGGTCAGTTATGAATATGCCAGTAAAACAATAAAAGGGCCCAGTCATTGAAGATGTAAGGTGATTGTGTAGCTTCATGGTTGTTCCAGTAATTTTATTAAATTACAGCCAACACAAGTTTCTTATTTACCAATTTATAAACTGGATTGTAAGAGCAAAACAGTTTCTTATGTTTACTGGGGTACTGGTGGTTTCTTTTGCAGGTATTTGGTGAAGTTCCTGGCTAAACTGGCTCAGGAAAGTGAGGTCAATAAAATGACTCCCAGTAACATCGCCATTGTCTTGGGGCCCAACCTGCTGTGGGCAAAAACAGAGGGGTAAAAGACAGGTTCTTTGTTGCAACTCTCTTGAATGCTTAGTACATACATTTATTCCCGGCTTTTGTTCATTTTATTTTGCTGCTATGTCACTGCTAACTCAGGACTCTGGCAGAGATGGCAGCAGCTACATCTGTCCATGTTGGGGCCATCATAGAACCCATCATCCAACATGCTGATTGGTTCTTTCCTGGAGGTAAATTGAAATTAGCTCTAATTAGCACTTAATTAATCAGATATAGTTTTTAATCATTCCCCACCAACAACAAATACAGAGTTGATACCATTTCTTTCTGTGTTGTGTCTGAATTAAATAGGAGATTCTACCTCTGTTAATCGCATGATCTCTTCTTTCTTTCAGAGGTGGAGTTCAATGTTTCAGGCGTGTTCTCCATGCCCAGCCACCCGCCGACCCCAGACCTGGAGCCTGGGCTGGACAGGAAGCGGCCCGGCAGCACCGGGCACGAAGGGGATGCTCACACGCCCCGTAAAGACAGGTACCCGTCTCGTCCCAACCTCAGCCTCAGCCTGCCCCTCGCCCTCCCTTCCCGCCCCAAGACACTGAGCAGGCAGGAGTCGCGGGGCCCGGCAGTCTCGGCCCTTTACGTAGTGGCCGACGAGTCCATCACGGTCACTGAGACGCCCACTGAAGATCTGCCTAGCCCAGACTTCAAAGCTGTGCCATAGCAGCATGTAGCGTTAATGAATTCAGTTACTGACCAGTGAAAGAAGGGATGATGTTTTCTTTTATCGCTGCACTTTTTTCCCCTGATCTGTTTGCAAGATTTCACTACAATTTAATCACGTACTGTTTCATGGTAATGAAACATTTTTTGCTTCTTTATATGTTTTGAAGAAATTTTCATTGTCGGGACATGATTTTGTCTGTTTCTCTTTGTACTACTGCTCTGTACTCTTGTCATCTTTTTAATTTCCAATTAAAGCTTAGGTCTCTCTGTAGGTTTATATTTTGTGTGGGCTTCCTGTGTTGCTTTTTGTATCTTTGGTGTCGCCTGTAACTTTTATAGAGTGCAGCCCAGTGTTGCTCAGTTTCAGAGGTGACTGTGGCGTGGTTTTATGTGCTCTTTTGGTTCTACCTACTGGCCTGGTTTCACTGCTCTCTGGAAGTACCGTCTCTCTCTCTCTTTTTCGTATGTCTTAAATTGTCTCTCACTCCTCCTAGCTGCCTCTCTCTCGGTCTCCTGCTCCCAGTCACTGTTTGGTTGGCGTGTGGTTTTGCCCTCCTGAACTCTCTTCCCTTTCCCCCTCCTTCGTAGCCCTGTTAACAAACATCCGGAGCCCGCTCCACGCAGAATCGGCACTGTAAATAGAAAGCAGACACAACTAACCTCACCCACCTTCCAACCCTCACTGCCTCCTCTGGAAGCTGAGGGTTCCTCCCAGTCCGAGCTGCAGTCCCCCCAGGTTCAGTCGCCTGGACCAGAGGCTCAGCAGCCGGGTCTGATCATCACCCCTGCTTCTGCTGCTGCTGGTGGTGATGGAGGCGGTGAGGCTCATGGGGGTGGGGTCCAGGCAGCCGCAGTGCAGCCTCAGGGTGTAAGGCAGCCCAGCGCAGAGGACAGCAGGTAAGGAGCGAGCTGAGGTCGCAACAGTACTCCACCGTCGGCTCGCAACCAATCAACCAGTCTGGAACCCGCCCAACCTTTGTGTTTGCCATGTGTTTGATTCGTAACTGTAAGAACCACTCTGGATCTCTTAGATTAATAATCTCCACCTCATGCACAGCATTTAATTTAGCTTCCGTGATTAAGAATGCGATGAAAATCACGTTTTGCTTTGATCGTGCGTTTATTTTTTCTCTGTTCTGCTTGCGATTTTGAACCTATTTTTACAATACAATGCGCTTCTTTCCGCCTGCTAACCGGAACGTTCCAGTGCTCATCTGCTTCTTGGGCTTTTTCATTTTGCATTCAACACATTACCGAGACAGTTTTGTGTCTGCATCTACTGACCTTTTATTGTTTTTGCATCTTGTTTGCCTAAATCTGAGTGATTCCTCTTGTTTTGACCTTTGTCCAATCTCGTGATGGAAAATGTATGTTGATGTCTGTGTGCATGATCTATTTTTTTTTATTATTTTGCACCATTAAAACGTGTTGTGTCATATAAAGTAGAGTGTTGATATGGTTTAATGCTTTGCTCTGTTGTATTTTAACAGCCAACCCCGGGAACCCTTGTCTACCCCTCCTCAGCAGAGGAATGGTTCACCCCATCTTACAGTCGGGACCCCGCACTCTCAGGGTGGGTCAAGAGGGCCGAGCCCACATATGGTCCGCAGAGGTGAGAACGGAGCTCAGACTCATATTCAGTTTACAGTGTTCTACAAATGTTTTCACACTTTTGTAACTTTTTTTTACTATAAGTTGATGTCGTGTTGATTTATCGCTTAACATCTCAATAAAATACATTGAAGTTTGTGGATGTAGTGTCAAAAAACAAAAAAAGTCAAGGGAATAAATGTCTTGTGGATCTTCTGCACTGAAGGCACCAAAAAGCAGGCACCGGCTCCGCCCAAGCAGCCCAGCCCGTACGCCTCTCAGTCCAGCAGCCCCCAGCCTCCAGGCTCTCCCGGTCACCCACCCCTCACAGCCCGTCGTCACTCCAGCAAAGATTTCATCCAAGCCCCAAACCACCCACCGCCGCAGCCTCCTCAAGCCCACCAGCCGGCCCAGGGAGACCCTTCACCCCCGACAACTCCCACTCCGCCTGATACTCCGCCACCGTACGCCACTGGATCTCTGCCCCGCCCCTCCAGGCCCGCCCCGAAGCCAAGAGTGCGACCCAGCATGCCGCCGCCACCACAGCCCGTAGCTAATGACAACGGTAATGGCATCTGTAGCTCTGCATCCAAGATCATAACAGGTAATGACATTATTCTACAGGTTCAGAAGCAGAATATTAAAAGCTATTCGACTTATCAAAATGAAAGTTCTTAATTTAAATTTATCAGGCAGACTTTTTTTTTTTTACATCAAGTTGTAACTAGTCCAGGGTCTTTGTCACATCTGTTAAGCGTGTTGGATTCTTAACAATATTCCAAATGCATGTTTATGATAATAAAGTAGCTGATTGTGTCAGATTCTGCAAGCTGTTCACTTTTTTTTTTGACATTTTAATCAAATTATCCTTCTTTTTGGTTCAAGTTGAAGCGAAGAAAACATCTCCAGCCATCTTCCAGCAATTTTTTTCCTTCCCCTTTCTGCTCGTCTGCCGATAACCCGTCTGAAGCTTCCTCTTAGGGTGCTGCTGTTTTTAGATGTCTAGCTTCTTCTTATGGTTTCACTGTCTCGATTTGTGTCACTCTGAACGGAACTGTGGTGATCTAAAGCATGACAGGAAATGTGTGTAAACATTGCAGATGTCTGAGCTGCTGACCTGCCTGTAAGATGAGCTTTGCCGGGCAGGTGATGGTAAGGTTCCTATTGGCTGGGTGTATTGGCACTTTTTGCTGCTTCATGTTTGTCCGTCTATTTTGGGGGAAAAAGCAACTAGAGCTTTGTTGCATGTCTAATACATGTAACACAGATAGGTGCATGTGCATCTCAATAAGTTGTGCCATCATTAGAAGGTTAATTTGTTTCTGGTAATTCAATTAAGAAAGTGGAAGCAGTGTAGATTCAATACAGAGGTCAGTATTTCAAATGTTTTAGTGTTGAAAAATATATATCTCACAGTCTAGAAAAGACAAAAGACAGTCACTTGTAAAATTAAAATGTTACTTAAGACCAAAATTAAAATGACTGGGTTTTTGCTTCACAATTATCTCAGGGGTTTTCATTTATTCTTCTTGCATGTGCAATTTTCTTCCACACTTCCCCCCCTTGCACTCAACTTTGCAATGATATACTTGGAGATGACACTCTTTAACATTTTCAGGCTTACACTCCATAAAATGTAAAATGCCAAGTGAACAGTCTTCCTCGTAATTGCGTAGACCATAACATGATACTTCTGAAGTAAATGGTGCGAACAGGAAGAACATAATGTAATTAATCTTTGACAAATAAAAAGGGGTGAAAATGTGGAAAAACTGAACCTGCGTACAGAAAACTAACACTGTACACCACTTTGATCGCACCACACCAACAGTGATACATGGTGGTGGAGGCGTCATGCTGTTCATTTTTGCAGGGATAGGAAGCTCTATAGATGATGGGAAGATGGATTGGGCTGAAAGCTGAAAGAAACGCTTTTAGAGTGAAAGAATTAAAATTTTGGAAAGGAGAGTGGGCAAAACTGTTAGTCTCCAGCGAGCTAACAGATTAACTTTTGGATGATATTCTAATTTATTGACATGCACCTGAATGTTCATGTGTGAAGGGATGTTTTTGTGCATTTGTCTGTTCATAACATGCTTGCATTTAGGTTTACCTCCCCGCCCCCACAGCCTCTGTCTCTTAACTGTTTGCTGTGACACTAACATGCTTCTAAACAGGATTAGATTTTATTTTTTTGTACTTTCTGTGGTCAATGCTCTTAGCCACATCTGTGCCATAAACTTTTTGTTGCATTTACAGATTAACACACCAAGGAAACTGAAAAAAAAAAAAAAAAATCCCTCATACATTTTTAGCAGAATTGACTATGTTTAAATTGTAGAAGAGTCCTTGGTGTCTTAAAGATTGTGGAGTTTGTAGCGGTGTGTGTGTGCATCTGTTTGCTTTATTTCATGATGTGTTTGGTGATTGCTCCATCTGGGTTTTTTTCTTTTGCAGATGGAAGCCTGGTTGTGAAGGGGATCACAAGAGCTTTTGTCCCTCAGGTGATCAAGGAGCACGAAGTGAAGGGCTCTGCTGGTCAAGAGCCCACCTCCACCCTGCACCCAACGCCCCAAATCGAGGCAGAGAACACTGCTCTGTAGAATACGCTCCAGCTTTTATTGTTCAGTTAAGACAAGGCACCAGTTCTGCTTACATGATGCCAACAGCTTTTTTTATATATATATATTTTGTCTGCTCCACTGAGTCAAACCAGAAGCCTCGTCGTACAGTGGTTGCTTAAACCACAAAACCAATGTGCAGCCATCGCTTCCAACAATGAACTCTTTTCGCTGCACGCTCTGCTAGGTGTCTAAAAATTTAATTGCAGAGCCAAAGCTTAAAGGACCTGAGTTATATAGCAGCTTAACTAAGAGAAAGAAAAAAAAAAGAATGCTGGAGAAGTTTCACCTTTTTGTACCTCTCTTTGTTTTATGCCAAAGTGTCAAAGCTAAGAATCCTTTTGGAGACAAGCATCTGAGTGCAGGTTTAACTTTTGTTTTGAGATTTTAACCTCTGACATCGGATTTGAATTCAAACCGTCACTTATTTATCATGAAGCTAAACTGAATTTTCATTTTCCAAATTTGGTTGTTTCATCTGACAGAATGAAATGTTCACAGTCTGCAGCACATTAAGAAATAGCTAAAGGGCCAAAGATAATTGTTAGTTGTTTAGTACAGATTAAGAGTTGCGATGACCAAATACTTTGGGAAGGGTGCAATAAAAGATGTAGTTGTCTTCCGCTGATGGCCTGTTCAGAGCTCGTTGCTGCATTTTCAGGTGGTTTTACAGAGATATCTTGAAGAATACAACAGGGTGAGGTTTGATTGTCTCATTTTTAATCAGGATTCCTTTTTGACGTCTACTAAGCTGATTTTTAAAGGAGAAAAGTCCTATTTGAGGAGTCAATATTTGCTTTTATTGTTAAAAGGGACAATCTTCTTTTTGTAATCACTCCTACTCCAAAATCAAAACTTCAACCAAATACAAAAAAAACATTAAAATCTTTTTTTTTTTCTTTTTTTTCTTTGAGTACAATTTACTACGAGTTTGTGGTCTTTTCTACTCTTTGGCACATTGTTCTATATAACTAGTTTTATTCAAATCTTTAGAAAACAGGTTGCAAGTGCAGATATTTACCCAGTAAGACATCCATACATCCATTTTCTCTATACCCTTGTCCCTAGTGGGGTCGGGAGGGGTGCTGGTGTCTATCTCCAGGCTGGGTCACCCTGGACAGGTCGCCAGTCTGTCGCAGGGCAACACAGAGACAGACAAGACAAACAACCTGCACACACACACTCACACCTAGGGACAATTTAGAGAGACCAATTAACCTGATAGTCATGTTTTTGGTCTGTGGGAGGAAGCCGGAGTACCCGGAGAAAACCCACACATGCACAGGGAGAACATGCAAACTCCTTGCAGAAAGGGACGGGAATTGAACCCAGGACCTTCCTGCTGCAAGGTAACAGTGGTACCAACTGCGCCACTGTGCAGCCGTAAAAAAAAAACCCAAAGAGACACTAAATGTGAACTCATGAGATTGTTCTTTGGGCTTTACTTTAAATATAATTCAGTTTTACAAATAATACATAGAAACAGTATTTTAGAGGACAAAATATCTCTATTCTTGTTAATTTTGGCCAACTCCAGGTTAACATAATATATTAAAATATGTACATATTTTATATTTGCAGCATTTGTACCACCTCAAACATTTTCACAGCCACATGACCAAATAGTTCAACATACTTTATGAGCGACTGCAGCTAAATGGATAAATTAGGTGTGTTTCAGTTTTAAAGTTGTGGGCTTGACTCCAGTTTTTTCCTCTGTCATTTAACCCCAGATTGTGAGCTAAACTGCTTACCTGTTTGTGAATATCTGTGTTTGAATGCAAACAGGGCTTTATAAATTAAGTTTATTTACCATTGACCAGCACAAAGTAAAATGATTATGAAGTAGGAAGAAAATGATGAGTAAACTATCAATCACAACTAGAGACTTACAGTTTTATAATATGTAAAATATCACAAAGATTTTCTCCAACCGTATTTCCAAAGCTCATCTGTCATTGCTGGGAAAAAAAGGATTCCCACAGTATTATGTTGCCACTGCTGTGTATTCCCATGGTGCTAGTGGGTGTTGGTTGTGCCGTACTCTTTATTGTCGAGTAATAGATTAAACTTCTTCATGAGTTGTTCAAAGCTTTAAACTTCTCCACAACTTTAGGCCACGCCTCCTTTCTTGCTGTTTATGATCCTGTTTGTTCCCCAACAAAGCTCTGAGGCATTCACTGAACAGATTTATACTGAGATTAAATCACACACCGGTCTGTTTACTACTTGGCTAACTTCTAGAGGCAATCAGTTTTAATTTAGGGGTGTCAAAGTACGGGAAGGAGCTGAATAGAAATGCAGGCCATGCTGTAAAATGTTTTCATTCATATTTGTCTGTCTACCCATAAGGATCCAATAAAATACATTGAAGTTTGTGGTTGCATCGTGAAACAGTCTGAGGGGATAGGAATACTTTCGTAAAGTTTGGAGTTCTTCCCTTCAAGCCCAGTAGCCGATGATGAAGACCGTTACCGAGAGGCAAATGATGAGGTTGGCGTTGACAAGGTGCCGTAGACTTGGCTTTTCATCCAGAGTGCAGATGAGCTGCTCAGGCCCAGGCGGGGCCACAGTGTTGCTGTCCGCCTCACTTCGTCTTTCCATCCCACACAACCAGTAGATGGCAGACATGAACCTGGACTGACTGGGAGGACTGGACACAGACGAAGCTGAGTCTGCAGAGGCCAGTGAAAAATAGCGTTAACTAGGCAGTTTGGAAGTAGAAGTTGGGAGATGTGCAGTAGAGACAGACCTCTCCTTTGATCAACAGCTTGTCCATTTCTGCTTTCTGTACGCCTGTGTTCCTCTGGGATCTCTTGCTCTTTTGGCTTCACCGGATCAAACCTTGTGAACCAAGTGAGACGACTTATCTGTTTAGAAAGCAAAGCAGTAAGAACATGTCAAGGCTGGAGTCTGCCTGTATCTTAGCACATTATTGACACCTAGTGGTGCTGTCGGTAAATGATTTTGTTTCTGTGAGATTTGCAAACAAAGAACCAGCTGAGAAAAGGCCAGGATGCTGCTTCACCTGTTCTGGACTGGGCTCCTCGGTAGCCAGGCTGATTACAACCACCACAGCCAGGGTGATGAAGGACAGCAGCATGGAGAAGTAGAGGTAATGGACGTTTTTCAGCACGCCGGGTCTGTCGTCCTCTTCAAAGCACAGTGGTGCAGGGTAGATGAAGTCCAACAGCATACGTATGCAGCCCACTGTGAGGCCAATAGCGAGACCCCAGAAGGCGCCCTGCATGACAAAACAAACCCATAAGCAAATTGGAACAAAAGGGCTCATTTTTAAATGCAGTCTGATGATTAAGCTCCTCACTTGCTCATTAGTCCTCTTCCAGAAGCAGCCCATGAGGAAGATGATGCTTACAGGGGGCTGCAGGTAGGTGCTGATGGACTGGATGTAGATGAAGAGCTGGCCACCCTGACTGGCCTGGACGACAGGAATCCAGAGCACTGACACCGCCACCAGGACGAGCACAAACACCCTGCAGGGTCAACATGTAGTTTAATGCCTTCAATAAGCAAATTAGCTGTCTGCTGAACTGATATGCATGGTTTTAAGCTGCAATGTTGTTTTTTAAGGATTAAGGTGAAAACATTTGGAAAAGTCATGACTTTGGAAGTGCAGTGCCTATTAAAAGTACCATTTGAACTTCATTACATCACAATATCAAATATGTATGGATTTTATAGGAATTTTAGACAGTGTAATGCATAATTGTGAAGTGAAAGGAAAACAAATGAATTTGACAATTTTCAGAAACAAAAAACTGAAGAATATGATACATATTTGTATGACAGTCAACACTTTGTAGAGTCGCATATGGCTGCAATTACAGCTGCAGGTTTTGTGTGGGTATACAACAAGTCAAACTCAGTTATGTTGGATGGGAAGTGTTTCATATTAATTTTTAAGTCTTATCCCATATTCCTAATTCTACACCAGGTTTTTAGAATGCACAACTAATAGCTGTAATTGTCCCACCAGAGCTGGCTAGTTATAAGACTTCTGAAGGCAAATGATGGCTCCAGATTGTTTTAGGGTTAATAGAGTAAAATCGACCACGCTTTTCAGATTTTCATCAGTAAAACAAAAAGTAAAAAAGTGTCTTATCTTCCTCTAACTTTACAATTATGTGATTCAAGTGATCGAGGGGAATGAATACTTTGGTGTATACATAGAGAGTTAGATGGACAAAACAACCATATATCAAGCTGTATTTCTTCTCTATAAAATAAAAGCTTTTCATAAGTTGAGTTTCTGTTCTTTGCTTGGATGCTACAGTGAGTCATACCTCCCCACAATCATGAGCTCCCATTCAGAAGCACGAGATCTGAAGCTCTTCCATAAATCCATGGTGAAAATGGTACTGGAGCTGTTGAAGATGGAGGTCAGAGACGACATGAGAGCAGCGATCATCACCGCCATCATGAGTCCTCGCAGTCCTGAGAAGGAAGAGTGGCAAGTAGGGAACTGTCTGTGTGAAAGGAAGATGGCGAGTATCGGCAGAAACAGCGTCTCACCTGCAGGGAGAAGCTCCATAACCAGTTTGGCATATGCAATATCTGAACAGCCCACCGAGTTCCCACAAATCTGTTTACACAGGTCAGGGTCTGCACAAGCCACTTCATCTAGACACAATATCATACAGTGAACACAATAAAAAAGGGAAATACCCTGACTGATCCCCTAACATCCCAATCTGTACCTGTGTAGAGGATCCTGCTGATCAACCCGGGGAGCATGATGGCAAAGAAAGGCAGAACCTTCAGGTATGCAGCCAGAAGTGACCCCCCCTTAGCGTGGGTCAAAGTCTTTGCAGCCAGAGAGCGCTGCACAATCACCTGCAGAGAACCAAAAGAAACTCTCAGCTTCCTGGTTTTGGTGAATGAATAACTGAGATCTTCATTGGAAGAATTTATTTTGCATAAATCAGAATGGGAACAGTAATCCTATAACTCAATGTTGTCACTTAACTGATAGGTCAGTAAATGATCAGTTGAACTGCTTGTGCATTTTTCTCTTAGGTCACTAATACTGTGAAGTGGAAAGTTTTTAACAGAAAAATATGACAACAAGCTAAATCCAGGAGAAAATTTTAGCACATAAATAAAGTTTTCGTTTAGTCTTTTAAAGATGAAAAACATCAAAAAATATTTTTTTTTACAATCATAAAATGTTTATTCTAGAAATCATGATTCTTATATATAATTTTGTACTTTACCATGCATTAAGTCTACTTCTGCTTTACTCAAAACAAACAAAAACTACAACGGAAACATTTATTTCACTGATAAAGCAAATGTATTCAGTATTCAGCTTTGTGTACTTTGGATCATTTGTCTAAAAACACATAAATACGCTTTCAGTTGACAGCATATTCATGCGTCAAAGCTCAGAGCTAAAGCCAGCATGCAGCAAGACTTAATTAGATCCTCCATGAATTTGACACATATATTAGAGAAGAACTAACAACATTTTCACTCTCTGAATGAACAAAGATGGTAGAAACACACCCCAAAGACCTACAGTTGTAATCTAAGCAATACAGTTTTTGCTTAGGAAGACTAAATACAATAGCAGATTTTGAAAACGGCATCATTTTTAATTATGATACTTGGCGTTGGTATGTCAGATAAAATAATGAAATACATTGCAAGTACACAAGAGTTTGCATCATGGTTATGGGTAAATATGAAAAGGCTCAAGGCATATAAATGTTTTTGTATGTGACTGGATTAGTTAAAAAAATAAACTTATTGCAGTACCTGGTCAGAACACCAATACCACATGGAGGGGACGGACATGCCGATGATGACACCAGGCCAGGGCAGGTCAGAGTTCACCGGGTCTCTGAATATGTGAAAAGCGTCATCTCGAGGGACGCCGCAGGTCGAGTTGGGGACACGGACCGAGGGAATGGCAGTGAAATATCCCTCCATCAGCGCATTCCAACCTCCGACCTCAACAAAACCTCAGAGTGGAGACAGAAACAAAAATAGGCGTGTGAAATTAAATAGTGGGAAGTGACAAAATCAGTGGCATCTGACTTACTAAAACCCATGAGGGTGAGAGCTCCAGCCAGCATGATTGCAGTTTGAGCTGCGTCAGTGTAGATAACTGCAGCAAGACCACCTACAACATGACGCATGGCTCGTTAGGCACTTTCAACAGCTAATGCAAAACAAAAGATGCAACGCATGGGACTCCTACATGCAAATACACAATTTATGTGATGGAGGGAGAAAAGTTACCTGCTACGGTGTACAGGGCTGTCACGGCGAGCAGCAGCACCACGGCCAGGTAGATATTCCATTTCAAAGCAAGCTGGATGAACACAGCACCTGCATACATGTCCACCTGACCACAACAAAAAAAATCAGTAAACAATTTGAGTTCATACATGCAGATTTATGCAATTTTCCACCCAGACACAGAAATCCCTGTTGTATTTATGCCATACCGATATTTTAGTGAAGATGTAAATAAACAGGGACAGGACGGCTATAAATAACTGCGTTCTTCTTCCACCAAAGCGCTTCTGTAAATATTCTGGCATGGTTGTTACCTGGAGAGGAGAGAGTGTTGGGAGCTGCTCTCACACCATGAGTGCACTCCTGTGCAAGTTGGGTGTGTAGGAAACTCACCCCAGAAGAAATGTAAATGGGCAGGAAGAGCCATCCGAGCAGCAACACCATAAACATTCCCTGTTTTTTTTTTTTGTTTGTTTTTTTTACAAATTCGAGACATTAACATTTATTCTTCTTCAGACTTTCTTTTTTACATTAAATATCAGGTCTTACATTCCATTCGTAAGCTATCGCCCCAATTCCTGCTGCAGCTCCTGACCCGGCCAGACCGATGAAATGTCCACTGCCAATGTTACTGGCAAACAGTGAGGCCCCAACCTAAATATAGTTCAGGAAATTGGGATTAAGATCAACTTGGCCTCATTTTTTTCAAAGAGGAAAACAGCTCTTCTTCAAATGTTTTAATCAGAAAATCAGTCCATCCTTTTTTTTTTCTTTCAAAGATTTGATGGTGTTTTACTTACTGGCCACCACGTCATACTCTTGCCAGCTAAGAAGTATCCATCCACTGTGCTGCGCTTCGTTCTCCACATGGACTAATAAAATAAAAGAAAGTCGATTATTTAGAATATACAGAGGAAATTGTTTTGTGTTCAGGGCAAACTGGACACCTGGACAAACAGGTGTCCAGTTTGGTTTCCCTTTTTGTTTAGCTAAAGTTGTTTGGTGGTTTATTGCTCTGTCACTTCCATTTCTTGATGAGAGCAAATAAAAAAATGTGTGATTTGTAAACCACGAATGCTCATACATTAACAGCTCCTGTTTCTATCTTGTAGTCTGACATGATTCTGAAAAATTACTTCCAATATTATAAAACATTTCTTAAAAAAAATAAAGTCTATAAGCATCTTTTCATGTGGTACATCTGGCTTGTACCACATGCCAGATCTGACGTATTTTATTTTATTTACAGAAACCTTTTTGAAGATTGTAAAATCTGCATTGCTATATTCACAAGCACGAAATGTAATGAATACATTTATTTTCAATCACTAATTAACTATACATATCTTATGACAAGATAAAACTGGATTAAAAAAAAGACATTCAGAAATATGTCCATAATTTTTGAATGGCAGAATTTAATAAATGTGAAATTTATTCAATAAAACATTTGTTATGTTTTAAAACCATGAAAGTCTTAAATTACAATATTATATTCATACACCGCAAGTCACGATGAAAGCATAACAATAATATTTAATAAGAATAACGACATGTGACTAAAATGCAATATAATCAAATATAGTTAAATAACCCTAGTCTTGATAATAAGGGCTTTAATAACTGAAATACATTAATTTATTATAACCCATATATGTAATTACATATTTAACAACTTGCACATTTCTTCTCAATTTTTGATATACATTAACAGATTGTAGTTATGATTTTTTTTTCACTGAACTGTTACACTTTTTTTTATATATGACAATATTTTCTACACTATAAGATACTAAGTAATTAATGCATCCTTAGTCATGCATGTAAACCTATAAGCAACTCATAATTTCTTGTTTCACACCTGTTTAAGTTGCTTTTTCACTTCTATCTGTGACATTTGTACATGTGAATAAAACAGTTTGAAGACTGATAAACGTGGGATGACAAAGGCTGAACAAGGCTTGGAAAAAGGGTAAACACAACTGATTAAACTAGCACGGTTCAGTATGTTCCTGTTTCAAAGCAAAGGCTAGTATCTTAACCGTTTTTATATCACCAATAGCAAAGAGGGGAAAGATAAAGACAGGCTTCTTACCCAGAAACCCACAGCCAGAATCAACAGGAAGTAGATAACCAGGACCACAATATCCACAGTGACCAGGGTGCTGCTCCCAAAGGAGGGCTTCTGGGTTGGGGTCATGTTGGTTGTAGGTGCTCTGTCACCAGTTGCTTGTTTGAAGGTCATCTGGAAAATGCAACAAAGATTCTTTCATACTAAGAACAGAAAAGAAAGTTTACTCCGCTGAAGCAGAAAAGGGGATTTTCATTACACTTCTCAAACCATCTGAAGTATTACAGTATTCTGCAGTCTTTTGTATGAATGTGCTTGCTTTATTTGTTTCTTTTTACTCCCTGGCAGCATGATCTGACATTTAATATTTATAACTCTTCCAAGGGTAAAGGCAGTCATCTCAGCCTTTTCATTTTTTGACACTTCTTGCAGATTTGTACCATAAAATAAAGAATCAGCTTTAACCTTTGATGTATGTTATTAGTTACTGCAGTAAAAACTACAAAATGGTCTTTAATCTACAGCAGGGGTGCTCATAAGGTCGATCGATCGCGGGAAGGTTTTGAGTCGATCGCGGCAGCAGGTGACAAACTGAACGTCACCAGGACGCTGAGACCAGAACTTCCTTTTCTGACGGGCTTATCAAAAATATTCACTAAGATCCAAAACGTTTGCAGCTTCATTAAATAATAATAAAATCAACAAAACGCATTAAAATTGACAATCTTAGTAATTATTGTTTCAACAAGGTGTTGCGCAATTCAGTGTGTTTCGATTCCATTAACAAAAAAAGCGACTCAAAGACCGACTGATTAGCAGAGCAGGAGTTTAAATTAGCTACTCAACCACTACGGAGGAGAGGCTTATTAATAATCGAGAAATAAATATCAAGCCTGGAAACCTGATATCGTAACGGGCTGAATGTTTTTAACGTAATCTCTGCTGGGCTCGCGGGGCACAGATTGTTGCCACGGCAACGGGTGTGCTTAAAGACACAGAGAGACTGAGAGTAAAAAAGTGCGAGTGGTTATGGGTTGATCACCTGTTCGGGTTATTTTACCTTTCCTGTGGCGCTTTACAGCCGCTGTAGTTTCTGAACATTCAATAAACGACAAACTTGGACTAATTACCTCGTTTGTTTGTGAGTTTACATCACAACAAACCTCAAATAGGACAAATATTAAGTTTTAACAAACAAATGGCTTCTACCGAGATAATTATGTGAAATTAAATTAATTATATCCCAACTTCAGAAG
>CAEFZX010017455.1:0-25059 GCA_903066825.1 Alfaro cultratus
TTGATTGATGATGTCTTCTGCCTCTCTATATTTGATAGATTGTTTCCATACTTTTCATTTCTGCACACACACACACACACACACACACACACACACCCACACACATATATATATATATATATATATATATATATATATATATATATATTTATGCTTGAGGATCAAGCAAACAATCAAAGACCATCAAACAGCAAACCTTACCAGCCCTTTCAGCTCCTTCCAGCTATTAATATTCCCATTGCTGAAATGAGAATAGCTCAGAACATAAACCACAAACCAGGAAATGTTATGCAACTTTTATTAACAAAACACATAATGTACAAGACGGACAGCAAGTGCATCAAAATCAGATTCATAATAAGTAGCTCACATACTCTCTATTTTCGTACTTGGTATTACACAAGCGAGCTTCATTTCCTCATGCTTAGATGCAGGTAAATTTAGATACATAATCATACATCGGAAGTTATTAATAAAATAATCAAGTTACATGTTTTAAAGTAAATCTCCTGCATAGGTAAGGTTAGGTAGGATACATACCTCTAGTAATTAGTAATCCAACTTTGATGTTTTAGTGGATATAGAAATAAGTATTGGTTGGAACTGAAAAGTGCAATTACCTCACATTTGCACTTAAGTGCAAATGTGAGGTATCTCAATTGAGATAATGTGTATTTTCCAACACTCACTAACCACCACCTATCATTAGACTCAATCGCAACCTCAGTTACTGTACCATGCTTTGTTTGTCAACTTGCATGGAACTCTTCATCTTTAAGAACACTACAAACATCCACCTTTACAATCACATTCTCCATTTAATAGAGGCACAGCCATAATCTAACACTATTACAGAAGTTCAGTATCAACAGCTGTCATTGGAATATGGATGAAACCACATGCAAAGACTTTCAGAGTACTGAAGCCGTATTCTTTGAAAAATGCTGTCACATTCAAGTAAAGTCAAAGGTAAAAAACTCTGTGGTTGATATTAGGGCACAACGGTTCACAAAGTAAATCCCTATCCACTCAAAGAGTAAATTCACTCAATTTAGAGGAAGCTTAGTCACTTTGTGAAGGTCAGTTAGACAATGTGTGGTTATTTGAGTTGTTTTGGAAGATCTCTTCTAACACTGCTGATTCCAGAGGACATGTAGAGTCTGGTCTCCAGTAGAAACAGAGGGGTTATGGTCCGGATTAAAGGTTACTGTTTCATCTGGTGAGGACTGAAAGGTCATCTTTCATTTCTCATTTAATAAGTATATGTGTTTGTGCTGAGAAGTGTGGGTTCCAAGGTCTGGATGTGCTGGTGCACAATCCATATACTGAAATTGAAGATGGGCTGAAAAGCCAAAACTGAGTACTCTTGTACAATTAAAGATGCATCTGTAATGAAAGATAAATTTGGGAGTATTTCCAAAGTGAACCAGAAGACAGTGCACACTGCAGAATTGAGACATCATATGCACTACAATTAGCCTAATTGGTTGTTGTCTCCAAATCTATTCTTTAACTCATAAAAGTAGTAGAAAGATGTCATAATTTGTCAGAGTGTGTCAGCAAGACACAAATGACTTGCTTTTTTAGTGACTCCAGCCTCATCAAATAGAAATTCACTTAATTATCTTAATCATATCTTTAGTTTATGTCCATCAGATTGTAAAAGAAGCCACTCTCCAGTGGGAAATATTTCTTCATAAGATGTGAACAACTTCATTTTTGTGGTTAATTTACTAAAAGATAAATAATTAAAGATGGGACACTCTACTGAACACCTCAAGGAAGTATTCTGCATTAAACCAATTTTAGAATTAGATTTTGAAGCACGGTTCAGAAAAACTGAGCTCTACACGAGAGAGATAGATATAATACAAACCATCTCATCTCTTGTAGCGATGAGATGAGAAGCAGAGCGACAAGTTTGTTTAGCACTGAAGGGCAGAAATGTGTAAAATGTCTTCTTGTTTTTATGGTGAGCTTAAAACCCAATTTAAGTTTGAAAAGTTTTTATTATATAAGAATCAGGTCCAAGGACAGCTGACTTTAGGTTATCCAACTGTACAAAACTGGAATATTACCTGGAGATGAAGGTGGAGAGATTGGAAAGGAAAAAAGAAACCTGTACTTTGTGTAGGAGGGCTTTCCTTTACACACTTAGTAAAATGGTTTTAAGATACATTAACATTTTCACTGGACTATTTAAAAAGCTGTTAATAACAGATGGATAAAGAATGTAAGGAAATGCCTTGAAAAATCATCCAAATATTTAAGAATGTATTGGCTCAGTTCATGCGATGCAGTGAACCTTGCTTGCAGAGTTGTTACAATACTAACATGTCAAATTCAATATCGATGATAACAGACATTTTTGTTTGATACTGTCACAACATATTCTGAAGAATATGTTTTTTGCTCTAGTTAAGAGCAAAAAATATAATTATGTACAATGTGACAAAATGCTCAAAACCAGAAAATAGGGGGCAATTCAGCCCATGTTTAGAAAAACATATAATTTAAAAGTGCCAATTCTGTATCTTAATGGTTAATAAACAAGATAGAACTTTGAATAAATCATATCTTTTTTGGAAGTGTATACTTTTGATTCAGTTGTGCAATTATTTTATTTAATTTTTATTATAACTGCTTATATTTAGTGTGACACTGTGTGATTCCATTTGCCTGTCAATTTGCCATTGATATAATTAACTTTTAATATTGAGGGACAAATAAAATATTACTCTATAATAAAATAGATTTCAAAACAAAAATGGTTTTGGTGCATACAAAATATATTTTTAAATGGTGGGTTGCGACATTTTCTGGTGTAACTGTCAATTTCTGTTTGGCTCCACTATAACCTGTGATTATTATTAGTTACATTAACCTCCAATGCCTTTATGACTAAAATGAGGCGTAATGGAGGTGGTGCTGTGGTTTGTTTTATTGCTTCACTTTAAAAGCTGATAAAGTCATCACTTGATTAACAGAGCATGTTTAGAACGGAGCATTGCATGGTCAAAATGGAGAGTTGTGGAGCTCAGACCAAAAAAGCACCATCCTTGGGGTGTCCTTGTTTGTGAGGCTAATATTTAGACAGCATTAGCTTATGTCATCTAACTTCTTCACTGCTTCAGATACAGGAGCTTTACTGATTTTTTTTAAGTTGCTCTCAAATATCCGTGTCACTTAGTGTTAGCGCAGGTAGCATGTGACATCTGACATTTTCTTTTTTTTCTTCATTTGCCTCAGAGGGAATGAGCCTCCAAAATGGTTGGGTTTAAATATTCTAGACTTCAGTGATAGCAAGGGATAAGCAAGAAATGTATGTGGTCAGAGATCCACTTTTCTTTGTCTATCTTTTAGCCTTTTATTCTGTAGTGAAACAGAACAACAACTTTGGCTCTGCCAACCTTTCAGTTTATTACAGTTTCCTCCTCTCATCTTTTTACCTTTCTCTGCAATGTTCCTCTGTCCTACTCACAAACCCACTCCACTCACACAATCGCAGGTACTTACTACCAAGCACCAGCCCTCCTCCTCCCCCCCCTGAGGCCCACACAATGAGAACTTAATGAAAAGGTACTTTACACAGGCAGCTTTGCACTGGGGAGACACCTTTAACTGCCACTGTTAATGGCAGGAATTAACAGAGAGCAGCTCGTTCTGGGTCTTCGTGCATGCGTGCGTGTGCATGTAAGTGTGTGTGAACATGTGCTTCCTGATGGCGGTTTGCAATGCTTGCTTAAGTGAGTCATTGAGATTTTGTCCTATATTGCGTGTGCATGTGCTAGTTCACCACCCAGCAATATACAGCAGCAGTTCATCTGGTTGATATATCTCTCCCAGGCCACTGTGCTTTGGATCCTATCTTGATTACAGTGTATCACTGCAGCCAAAGCCATGGCCCCCCCTGTGACCCCATAAATTAGCCCCACTCTGTGATGGGGCCTCTCAAAGTCAGATGATACCAATCCATTTGAGATGATTGATTTAACTACAGACATAACTTCAGCATATCATTTATGCTTCCCGGAGTTCGGCCTTCAAATCGAAAATCACAGTGGTGCAATGTATTATAGCCTGGTTGAAAACAGGGGCCGCCAGTGAGAATGGATGTCGTCCCATAAATCACTGTTAACAGGAGATTTTGATGGTTATGGAAATTGTTCACACCTTGACAGAAAAAGGTAGCCAAGTGTACTTGTGTCTTTTTTTATTTTCCTGTCAGATTGAAACCACCATATGGAGGTAAAACACAGCAATGTTCTTCATTCCTAGTTTTATGCTGAGGCACAGTAGAGAGAGTCGGCACAGAATTTATCGCTTTTGACCTTTAGCTGAACTTTACTCTGTCTATGGTAGAAATTTGCAGTCTTGCAGTGAGGAGAGAGGGAAGAGGACATGTCCATGTGAGGAAAGGGAATGGTCTTCAGATTGACAGCAAAGTTGTAACTAAATGTGTGAGGAAGAGAGAGAATCCCTGACATCAGAAATCTTATTTCAAAGATCACATTTGCAGAGCCGCAAATGGGCAGATAATGGAATTTACAGTGACACTACCCTTACATTTAACCCTGTCGTAATGGCATTTAGAGAGGAGAGAGAGAGAAAGATATGTAATTGTTGCTAATTGAGTAATTCCTAGGATTTTACATCGCCCAGAGAAACACAGATGCTGTGATCAGAAGAAGAGAGTGCAACAACCAGGGGTTGGGTGGTGGTGGGGAGGGAGGTTCGATTTGCACGTGGCTTGTAGACTGCAGAGTGTGTCTGCAAAGTCATCTGAGGTCAGTCAGTCACTATGATGAGAGAGCTGACGCAGAGCAATGGCTCAGTACAGAAAATCACCATGCGAGCCTGGACTTTAATGAATAACTCTGAGCTTTGTTTACTAACAGACGAACCGCATGGAAGGCTGGATTATATACTGCAGTACATAATCCCCATCCCCATCTACATTCTGGTTTTGAATGGGAGTGTAACCACTCCTCATTGGTACTGGAATCTCAGATGTAAAGACAAACAATACCAGAGGTGTCACAATACAGTCTTCAAGTGGTCGATTCCTGCGTATTTTGTTCATTTGCAACAGACGTGAAAATAAATTAATGAATAAAATGAAAGTGAATTTTGCTTTCTAACTGTAACAACACACCAGGAAGTATCTCATTTATTGAAATTACGCAATAATATTGTATGTTTGAATGCATGAATTAAGCAAATACCTTGACATCATAATTGATGAAACACTTTTTCTTTTTAATTTTCATATTTACCAACTGTTAAACCAAAATCAAGAGTTGATTTCTTTTTAAGCGCAGAACTTGCTTTTGCTTTCAGTGCCAGAAAACACCTCGTTTCTGCCAGTTTCCTTCCTGTGCTTCTGCCAGCTGTCTGACACTGTTGGACACAGTGCCTTGAGTTTCATAACAGTATGTAAATCTCCAACACATCAGTGCATGTTATATATTTTGGCCAACTGGACATTTTTATCCATACACAGATATTTCCATTACAGAAGTTGTATGTCAGTACTTTGGTTAATCAGAGCTTTGCATTTTCTGCCCCCTTATTCTAGAATGGTCTACAGCAAGACCACAAACTCTGAAATCAAAGCTCTGTCTGAGATTTTAAGCACCTTTTAAAGACCCTCAGATAATGGAGACTTCTTGTTGCTGTTAGTGTTTTTGGTGTCCGTTGTCTTATTTGTTTTACATTAGTTTTGTTTTAGTGTTATTTGTGTGAACAGGTTCCAGTTGAAAATTAGATTGATTGTGGTCTCAGTGAGGCTAACCTGTACAAAAAAAGATTTAAAGTAGTCAGATACTTATAGTTGCTGTTGTTGTTTTGTTTGTGAAATTATGGCAAAAATCACAGTGTTAATTATCTGGGTGAATGGTGACCACATGATAAAACATGATCAGAAGTTGATAAATAGAAACTTGAACTCAATGGTAATCAGGAATTGTAAAAAGCTGCTTTTATAACCTTCCACATTTCTGACCAAGACAGCTGAAATCCAATTTTATTTGCCCGTTACTCATCTTAGAGCTCCGCAAAATATGTTTCCTTTTCAAAATGTTTTAATTACAAAAGTGTAGGAAGAAAATGGAAAAAAGACAGAATAAGACAAAACCTTGTCAGTGGTGAAGTGGTTGCAGTTGTCGTCTCAGAGAGTCGTGGGTTCAAATCTTGACTTTCTAACATTTCAATGTTGTTTTCTTTCTCTTTGCATTGTAGCTGTGATGGGTTACAAATTGCTCACTTTCCAAACGGCATCCTAATACATGCTAGGTAGTTACATAATTATTGAGCATTTGACTCCTGAAAGATTAAAGGTGAAATAATTTCTGCTCTAGAAACTCATAATTCTATTCATATTCCATGTTATCCAGGATTTAACTCCACTTCTGTCTCTTCAAAGGCTGATATATGCTTTCTTTTTTGTTGGATCCAGGGGACAACATCTCCCTTTCACCAGACTGTGCTTTTTTCTGACAGCACAGATTAGTGAGAGGGAAATGCATTTAGAGATGTCAGGCTCATTATCTGTTGCTCACACTGAGGCTTAGCCACGCTTTTGCAACAATAAATGGTTCATCCAAGGTCTTCTATGTTGTTTTTTTCTCCAATGCATTCAGCTAATAAAAAATTATGTACACTCACAGCACACAATGAATATTGAATTCAAATGATGCCAACAGGTCTGTGCAGGTGAGGAGGACCAGCTAGTTTAAATCGGTTTGATTTTAGTCAAGTAAGCTGTGTTAAATCTCAACAGAAAAAGCGAGCAGGTGAGGATGAATTCAGAAACAGAGAACAAAAGAGGTGCACTGGGTCCAGCTTGAGTTGCTGTTGATAGGCTTGGTGACAAACAATTTGGGAGAGCCTGAGCTTTCTCAGCTGGAGTGTAGAGCCTCAGTATTAGCCCTGCAGCTCATGTAAACTCTGCCTTCTGTTGTTTACTCTTAGGCTGACAAAGAGTTTAGGATGTTTTCTGAAATGTGTATAGATACCAAACAAATCTGCTTTGCTTCACTGTGAAAGCTTCTGTGAATGGTAAAAATGTTCTTTAAGGTGTTCCTTGTTGTTAAATTATATTTACCTGAGTTAAAGGATGCTAAATGTATTATAGCTATCTTCATATCATTTTATTTCTGCACATTTATTTAAATATAAACTTAAGGTAACTTAGCAAGATAACTTAAATTTAAGGAAGCCTGGTAAAGAATGATTTGAAATTTCATCAATTTCACCCAATTATTTTCAAGTCGTATGTCTATTATATGAACAGATGACAGCATAACATAAATTAGGCTGTCAAAAAGGGGCTGAAATGAGTATAAAACGGGTAGAAAAGGTAAACAATCCCAGACGGGTGCCACCTTGTATGCAGTAAAAGAAATGATAAATTTCAATTCAAATAAACTTTGCAAACAAAATAAACCTTTGTAAACTGCCATGACATAAACAAAAACATAATGGAGAAATAGTAACATGAACAGCAATGTGGACTAATGCAGAAATTGTTTCTGAAGGTACTTTATTGTGCCCGATCTGAAAGAATTACAAAATAATTATAGAGAAATAATCTAATCAAAAATCTGAAAGTGAGGTATAGGTAGGAGTAGATAAAAAACAAGATATAAATAAATAAATAAATAAAATAAAGGGATCAACTCAATAGTTTTACAAGGAGGAACTGGGGTTTTTTGTGTGGAGATCATTCTGTAGGAAAAGTAATAAACGTTTACAATATTCCCCTCTCACATTTGGTTTACAGTGGCAATTCATAGACAGAACGCAGAGTAGGAGATCCATCAAGACCTGCATAGATTCCTGATCTTCAGTCAAATTACACCAATTGAAGTCTTTGAATCAAACTTTATCTATTTGTCTTTTCTATTGCCCTTAATCTATTATTAAACTTAAAATATTAATAATAAACTCATAGTGTGGAAAGATGTTTCCACCCAAAGTACTTTCAACCTGGTCTTACACACTTATACAGATTATACGTGTGTAAGCTGTATTACCTTTCTGACAGGTATTTTCTTTGAAGCTGCAGTTTGGATGAATTCAGATATCCAGAAAGAAGAGTGGGAATATATGATAAGCCAGGAATTCAATATCTTGATGGGAATGGAAATCTGTGATGATGAACCACTCAAAGATTTTAGAGCTTTTATTATTATTATTATTTTAATGGCAATCCGGTGTGCTAATTGATCCGAGAGCAAGTAAAACCCCCTCATCTGAGGAGAGGCAGCACAAAGGGAGCGGGGAGCTTCATGTGCAAAATTGCATCTGAATCTTGACTGAAATTCCACGAGCCAAATTATAGACAGTTCAAAAAAGAGAAAAATCAGCTAGAGGCAGCAATATAAGAACAAACATCCACATATTTGGACGAAACTAGAGAACCAGGAGAGGAGCAAGTGAGGTTCACTGGATCCATCTTGGATGGGTGTTGACAGCATGGTGACATGTTCAGTTTTAAATGACAAGACTTGATAAAAAAAATACTTGCGTGATCACCTTGAGAAGGTTTTAGGCTTACATGATGATTAAAATAATTAAATCAGACCAATATTCTTCAGTGGATCTTATTTCAGACTTTCATTGCCAGTTTGCAACATCCAAGGCAGGGCAATGAGCCTGGGCTGAGGGTGTGTGTCTCTTCCAGCCAATCAGAGAATGATGTGGCTGTCTTTTTTTCCTCCCCCTCTTCGATGCCAGACCGATGAAGGCCAAACAAGGAGAGAGAGTGAGGGAGGAAAAAGAAAGATGGCCTGAAGATTTTAATTAGAAGAGAAAAAAACAGTCAAATCAGGGTCAAGGAGATTAGAGAAGGAATGTTTCAGATGGTGGCAGTAGGAAAGGAATGGGCAACGTTGAGAAAATGTAATGAATTGTAAGGGTTGCTCAATTAGTCAAATTTATATTCCATTTCTGATTTTGGCTCCAAACAACCAAAAAATGGGCTAAACATTGGAAAAGTATAATCATAAAAATGTGTTGAAAGTGAAAAAAACATTGAGAACAATAATAATTATTAATTTATTTACTCATAGCTCTACAACCCTGTGACAAATATAAGATTAGGGAAGATTAAGAAGAAAAAAATTACATTGATTTTCTTTTTTAATGACAATTTTAATAGGTAGGTGAATAACTTGAGAAGTGAACATGTTGAGTCTAAGATGATTTTTCATTTTTCTTGCTCTATTTCTGTGTAAAACTACCAGGTTCACAACCACCTCTACGCTTTTCCCCAAGCTGGAAAGCTTTTGGGAATGTAGTAAAAATGAAAGAAAGAAAAGATCAAAGTGTTTAAAAGTCTCAAGGAAATGCAAATGTATTTTTTGCTGACGCATCAGTACTGTATCAGTTTCAATTTATGTTTGAATTGCAAAATCAAGGCAGATTGTGTATGTTTTATTGTTTCAACTACATCAAAAATATCTAACTGGGTACTAAAAACGCTCAAGCTGTTTCTTTGATCATTTCTGATTTTAGTGACAATTATATACACACATAATCCATGTCTGACTTATAAAGGTGCTTTTTTTTTTTTTTTTTTTACAAATCACACAATTCTGTAAAAACAAATGCAAACATTGCTTACAAAAAAGGATACTAAACTGTGCAAATGATCGTTTTATGTCACAATAGGTGCAGAACTACAGTGACATAGGATAATCAATTCTACACATGCCGCATCAGAGAGAACACACACATTGCATGGATAGTGGATGAGTCATGTCTGCCAGCCCCTACTGTTCTTGTGATGGCTCGAGATTTAAGGGCTCGCTATCTGCATTCATCTCACAGATGCAACCCTCCGCCCCTTCCTCTACCCCTTTCCCTCTCTCTGCTTGCTCTCTCTTTCTTGCTGTTGCACAACGTGTGTTTCCCTCACACACACATAACAGGTAGAAAACAAGCTGACAACTCTCCATATGTTGTGCACGCCTGCCACTGGCTGGATCTGATACAAGTCAAAAGATATGGAAATTATTTTATGATAATCCAGTCTATATCTATATTTCCCAACAGAGAATAGTGAGACAAATCCACCGATCCACACATCTGAATACCAGCACACAAAAATAAAGTCACATTCAGGGTCAAATACAAAGTATTAGCTGTGCAACTGTGCAGTTAAAGGAAAAATGGACAATTTCTGTCAAAGTAGGACATCAATTCCTATGAGAAATAATCACAGCATTCTGCGGTGACATAATATGTGCGAGAAAGAGTGCTGAATGAGCATTGGAGCATTCTTAGCTGTCCAAAGCGGCATCTTTATTTTCAGTTCTGAACACTACAGGCAAACATCCACAAGCACAAAACATCAATCAAGCTGAACCTCTGTAACATCTTGGTTGCAGACATGATCTCTTTCAACAACTTTAGCTGGTTTGAAAATAATACAACACAAGCTGTTGCCTTGAAGCAAAAAATCCTTTCAAGTTCAAATCCATGCTGCCGTATTTCAGTATGGAGTTTGAATTTCCTTCATTAGCATGCATTGTTTTCCCTGACTACACCTCCTCTTCGTTGTTTTCGTCGTATAGTCCAAAGACACACATGGTAGGCTAAATCTTTTCTATATTGTCAATGTCTTTATATAACTCTTGTTTGTCAATGTTGCCCTTGATGGACTGGTAATGGTGTGCCACTGAAGGACGACAAACCCCCCAACCTCTCTCCTTCGTGTATGGATTCTCAGGGAAATAACATATATAGCTGGATAAAATATTGCAAAACACAATAAAAATCCAGCTGCATTTTTTAGAGACAGCAGGGTTAACCCCAAGCTTCCACAGTAGCAGATGAGATATCAGTGGTGCTGGAAGTTTGTCAAGTACAGGTATTATTTTTTTAATAAGTTTGTGAGTCATATTTGGCTAAACTAAGATTCTCTGGAGTGGTGTTGGACTCCACCAGATGGTTCCTATGCAAGCTGGAGACTCGGGAGTCAGTTTTTTGAAAGTGTGGAAATATAGTGAATAAAATAAATTGGAGAATGGAAAATCATTTATATCCTAAATTTATTCTCTGTTCTGTTTTACAAAAGTTGTAACATCCGTTCATCTGTTCGTCACACAATCATATGGAGAGCTGCCTCCATGCTGTTTACTCAGATCAGCTCAATGACATGAAGCAAAACTCTTTTCTCTTTTGCTAAACCTGCAATCAAGAACTGACAGTGATCAGCTGTAGAAAAAATAAGACACATACTGCTATAGCACCTCTTAAAGGCACTGCCACATTTTCCTTAAACTTTTTCTCATTCTTTCTTTGTCTGGCCTCACTAAGTGTGAAAAGCTCATACAGAAACTTGCATTTTTTGGATTATGAGCTTCTTCTTACTCTTCTTCCAGACAACGGGACCTTGATATTCAAATTAAATGGAAATTTGACTTTTCACTAAAAATAGGTTTTTGGACCCTTGAGCCAAATTCTAGTCCATTCTCTCATTAGCTCCAGGTAGGGTGCTTCTGATGTTGTCTTTTGACTTGCGTAACACAACTCCAAAGACAAATGACAATTTTTCAACAAATGAAGCCTTTGTCCTAGATATATCTGTGTGTTGTAGCTCCTGAATCTCTTAATGATAGTCCTCCTTATTATATTCGCCGTAACACAGAACTTTGAGCCTTTTTTAGTAGTATGAATAACACACATTTATCAAAATAAACAAATACATTCTTTGAAATTTTCCCCTCTGCTTTAGTCTCCTATATGAGATTTTCCTCTTGATTGAAATTAAAACAATCAAATTCTGTTATTAAAACAGAATTTTAATAATTCTGTTAGTTAACTAAAGTCGAAAGTTTAAATGAAAAAAAAAGTTTCAAAAGTTAATAATTTGAGCACATTTCTCTACAGTTTTAAATTCATATTTAATAAATAAACAAATAAATAAATAAATAAATAAATAAGTAAGTGTGCACATTTTAAAGAACTCTTTGGCCAGGTAGCAGGTAATCTGGAGGGTTGAGCACCACCTCTATATGCCCCCCATCACCACCCCCCTCCCTCCTTGCCCTCCCACGGTGACGCCACTTATCTGATATGTTTCCAAGGCCAATATATTGACACCCTGAGTTTGACATATACTTTTCAAGTCAATGACGAAATTACTCATGCTTCCCCAAAGTACCTGATGTCCCAGTGTGTCTGGATATGTATCAAAAGTAATCTTTTAACTGCAGTGTTATGAATGGATTTGCGTGTACCCTGCACCAAAGAGCGAGATCTCATCATAAGTGTGTGCTAGTTCTTGCCATGTCAAAACATTGAAATATCAATCTAAATATAACAGTGTGTTGCCAAAAAAAAAACAGCGTTTACCACCTTTCGGTGTCTGCGGTCTCTCCCTCAGCCTCTGCGTTTGTGTGGTGCGCATACAGGTAAAAAGCTGCTCCGCCACTGCGCAACGATGGAGCTATCACAGCGATGGAGATGACGCAAACAGACTCAGCTCTCCGAAAAAGTGTTTCAAGACGAACATGGCGGCAACTTAACCGAGGTCCAAGATGACAGTGGCCACCGGGAGAACCGATTCGAGGCTTTCCGAGAAACCCATCTACCTGCGTCGAGGGGACTGCTGGCTCTTCTTTAAGTGAATCTGCAGATCGAGCGGTGGAAGACGCGCAGCATCAGCACCGAGAGGCTCGCAACAGCTGGTCTCCCTTGCGCGCCCCCCTGACAAGCGAACAAGCCCGGAGAGGGGACGTCAGGGAAGAGGTGGGGGTATGCGGTCAAAAAGGACGCCGTTCCCCCCCGGAGAGCCATGGAGAACCGGGATGCGGCAGCGCGAAGCTTAATCTGTGCGGGCACGCTAATTGGTTCGGAATAGCACCGACTTGCTGCGGGGCGCGACAGCAGGAGCGCCCTGGACCGGCGGAGGCTCGGAACCCCCCTCCTACCGCTGCAGAGGAGAACCAACCGGAGCCCGTCGCCCGACAAGTCAATGAGTATTGTGGCAGAGGAGCCCCCGCGGTGGAGTCGGCCCAGGGCAGCACTCTCCTAAAATATGACCAGGGGTGTTTGGATGCGTCGGCAGCATAACGAATGCTTAAAATACTGGTCTGCACCCCGAGAGAACGAGAAGCCATTCACGGAGCCGGAGCGGGCCCAGAGATGGCGACAGTCGCTGGCCTCTCTGCTCTTCATCACCGTCCTGCTCTCTGATCACCTGTGGTTCTGCGCCGAGGCCAAGCTGACGCGGACCCGCGACAAGCGGTCGGACGAGGGGCACGCTATCTCGGACGCGGGCGAGAAGAAGCCAAACTCCCCCCAACCACAACACGTCCCAAAATCACCCGACCCCCGCCGCCACGCCAGAGAGCAAGATGTTATTTTTATAGGGAATTCTACCAAACCTCTGTGGCGGATGGACACCTGTCGCCCGGACAGCGTGTCCAGAGACTGCTTCACTTTCACGGACGCTCTGACAGTGTGCCTGGGCCTCTCTGGCGAAGAAGAAGAAGAGGGGACACAGTCGGCGTACGTGAATCTGAGCGATTTGTACCTTTCCTTTTGTAATTCCTACTCACTTTTGGATTTGTTTTACGGGTTTACGAGTCCGGACGTTTTGAATTGCTCCCTGGATACGGCCATGGGGGTGGATCTGCTGGGGTGCGCGGAGTGTGTCCGGGCTTATCAGCGTCTGGATCGGCAGGCGGAGGAGAACTACAGGGAGTTTGAGCTGTTGGTTCAGAAGTATGAGACGGACGCGTACTCAGTCAGGACGTGCATGGATGAGTGCAAGGTAGGACGCACGCACACCCCGCACGTGCACTTAAGAAGAAAAAATGGGATAGGGAGGTCACGGTCGTCATGGTAACCGCGTGGCATATTTGTCATGTGTGCATTAATGCTCAAAAGTTCAAGGTACCTATAGGTCATCAGACTGCATGGCTGAAGCACAGGAAGTAAGCATCTAAGGCTGCAAATCTTCTTTTATGTGTGTTTTGTTTGTTGTTGTTTTGTTTATATTATAGTGTTATTTATATGTATCTTTATTTATTATAACTGTTGGCCGTCTGTGTAGCATACCTTGCAGCTAATGTCTGGCATGTGGACTCAGATTCAGTCACATCTTAACCAGAGAGAGAGAGAGAGAGAGAGAGGGAGAGAGAGAGAGAGAAAGAGAGGCACGTTTTAATATTTCTAATAGCACTTCTGTGATTTCTGCATCTAATCCAGGATTTGCACTTCCCCCAGTTTACCTGTTGTTCCAGCAGCAGTACAGTCATTGCAGTCATGCACCATGCTTGCTTTTGCAATTAACAGCACACATCAGATGATAAAGATGGATCCCACATTTTGTGTCACGTTTGATGTTTGAGCTCAGTCTGCCTGCTGTCGAGGAGAAACGAGGTGTATCAGCTGAATAACAGTTGAGACTATTTTTGTTTGTTTTGAGCTGTATGGTTGCAGAGTCTTGCCTTTGTTTTATCAGTCCTGTTGTAAATGTCTATGGTGCTTAAACAAAATGCTGCAAAGGGGTTTCAGAAGGAAAAGTCTTTATTTCAAACCGTGGATATATAGCAGGTAGTTTGACAGCAATGTAGATAATAACACTGATGTATGTAACAGAGTTCTGCATAAGATTTCACGTGTTTTTGTTTTTGTTTTTGTTTTTGTTTAATTACCCAGGACTTGATTCACTGCCTTGCAAAAAAACATTTTACAAATCAAACATATTCTCTATTTGTCAACCATTTTGACACCTTAGAACCTCAAATTTCAGTCTGTTTCATTGGTGTCTTATAACAAAACAACACAAACTGACACTCAACAGCTTTGTTTTTTTTTTTTGTTGTTTTTTTGTTTAGAAATCTGAATGTATTTTCAGATAGGAAATCTCACAACAAACACAATATGATTCAACACCAGATTTTGACTGGACCTACACTCTCGCACACAAACAAGCTTTGATTTAAATCATTTCATTCTAGGTCTGCATCTTTAGAGTCGCTGTCCTGTTGAGCCTGTTGAACACCATTCTCATTGCTTTTGCAGCCTCATACAGGTTGCTTTCCATTATTGCTTCATATTTAACTTTTTCAATCTTCTCACCAGCTTTGAACTGCTCCCCTGTCCCTGCTAACATAAAGCAACCATTCTACATGTTGCATTCATGGTGAGGACATGGTGTAATAGGGGATGTGGAGTTTCAATTTTCTGCCACACATGCGTTCATATTGACACATTGACTCATCTGACCTACATCCACGTGTTTGCTGTGTCTTCTATCACTTTTGACAAACTGCAAACATCATCTTATGGCTTTTGTACAACAGTGACTTTCTTATTGCCACTCTCCTATGAAGACCAGATTTATGAAGAGCACAGCTTATCATGATCCTGTCAACAAATTCTTTTGCCTTAGTTGTGGATCTCTGCAGAATTTACCATGGATCACTTTGCTTCTTATCTGATTACTGCTCTCCAAGAGAAGTGTGCTAGTTTAGATGGAAAACTATGACTTGAAAAACTTGGAAGGTTTGCAGTTTTAACATATTTTTCCATTTTAAGTCAGTGAATTGGCCAGTGATCTGTGACTTGTTTTTTTTTGTCTTATAACCTTACTCCTGCTTTAAACGTCTTCACCACTGTATTAGTGACCTATTTGCTGTGTTTCTTAATCTTTGTGATGGTGTTTGTTCGCTAACATTATCTAACAAACAAAACCTCTGTGCCATTTCACAGAACCGCTAGATTTAATTACACAGCTGGAATCTATTTATTACACTATGTGTGTTTTGAAGGCAATTGGTTGCACTAGATTTATTTAGGGGTATCAAAGTAAAGTGGGCTTATTGCAAGAGCAAGAGCTAATTTCTATGTGTCATTTTCGTTTCACCTAACAAGAATGCTGTATTAGCTTTTGGTCACATAAAATCCAGGTTTTTAGTAGTTATTTGATTAAATGGGTAAAAGTGTTAAGCATAGAAATATTTTTCAATAATCACCACATGTCTAGAGGGCATCTTTAATACATACGTTTCACAATAACTGGTATTTAAATTGTAAACAAAGAATTCAGATGAAGATACGTTTTCTGGTAGAGCTAAAAAGCCACCCGGCCTAACGATGCAACATAATGATGTGCATCATTAGACTGCATTAAGTGCTTACGTAGGCTTACAGTTATATGCTATATTGTATTGTGTAAGCCCATTTCTTATGTTGAACAGTTTGGGTTGGAAAGAAATTCAGCTGAGGAACAACCTTGGATTTTGTAGCAAAAAGCTTAAACGATTTAAAACTTAAAAATTGTTTTGGAGTTCAAATGGAAAGTCTGTCTGGCTCTGAATGCTGACAGTCTGAGTTAGATATGTTTTAACAAATAAATCAGGTCGGTACAGAAGAGTTTTCTTAGCTTATTTTGAACCAGAGCATGTAAACATGCTTATTTTCTCATGTGTACATGCAGTTTTAAATGCAAATTATTTCCATTAGTTTATATTCTATCATATCTGTAAATACAAATTTGCATTATGTCATCTAATAAGCAGTCTGCTTTTGCACTGCAGCTTTTGCTAACACAATAAGACCCAGGCTGAGCTACATTAGCCCTTTAGCCCCTTTATTTCAGTCTGAATTGTTAATCTGTTTCAGTGTACATGTGACCTTTGTGGGAGTCTGACTCCCCAGGCTTGCTGGCCTCCTCCAGAAGCTACTGCCTCTTCAAAGACCATTCTGTTGGACAATACAAAGACACGAGGCTGCTTGAAGGAGCAGTTATGGGTTCTCACTCTCATGTCCTCTGTAACTTTCTTCTAAAACCTTTTCCTTGTGGAAAATATGTTTTTCGCATATGAAACATTGTTGAGAAGTTTGTAATACCTAAAGGAAATTAAAGAGCAACAGACACATTTGTATGCTGTATTTGTGTATTGTCACTATATGATGCAAGAGGTGATGCAATATGAAGTTTTTTAGAAACCTACACTGACTGACAACTGACTGAAAAAGCAATAGGGTGTTCAGGCAACACTAGCATTTGTGTTTAATGACAGTGCTCAGAAGCATATTTGATGTATGAAAAGATTCAGCTTGAAATGCAGCATGTGGGACCAACAGAGGAATGCGCGTAAAATATTTGTTTCAGATAAACTTTTCTACATTTTATCCTTTTCCAATCTTGAACTCTAATTTGCAACATGCTATGTAGAGGACAAAATGAACAGGTTGAAGAATGTGATCTGGTCAGGTGAGGTTAAAATGTAACTTTTTGGTTTACAAACAATATGTGTGGTAGAAAAATAACATTGTATATGACCCAGTGACATAATTCCCACGGTGGTGGCAGCATCATTTTATGATTTTTTGGGCTGGGATAGCGATGGTTTGTAGATTGATGGTAAGATAAATGGAGCTGAATACAGAGCAATTCAGCTTTTTTATTATTTGCAAACATGAAAAACTATAAATAATTTTTCTTCCATTTTACCATTATGCGCTACTTTGTGTTGACTCACACATTAAATGTCATTAAAGGATAATATAAAGTTTGTGAATTTAACAGAGTGAAATGTCAAAAAGGTGAAATTGCTTTATCATTGCACTGTATTTTTATTCTGACAGTAACATTTCAAGGAATAAAACATTTTCTCATTGATGGTGAGCTTTGTTTAGTTAAAACTGTTTTAAAATTGGTTTGAGTTTTAATTTGTCAACATGAAACACTGAGAAGATTGCTTCTTAATTACAAACCTATTAGAAATGCAATGACTACTCGTTTTATGTCTAATGCTTTTCTAATTCTTATTATTGGAAACTTTTTAATTGCCATTTTGTTATTTAATATCTTAATGAGAGAATCATGACTTGTAATTTTTTTTATCTGCTACCTTCACAAGATCAAAGATACCTGTAGAAAATAAACCTGAGTATTTGAAAGGTTCTGCTTCAATGCGATCTGCTTCAGTACATCTTCATTGACTTTTAGGAGATGGATCAATAAAATTTAGTGGATAATTCTGAAGTGGAAAAGATAGGACAAATGATGTAGATATTGAACATTTTGAAAAGTGTGTTATGCATTTCTCCTCAGCCCATCTTGATTGAATACTCTAGGACCTCTGTTTACTGCAGCTAAATATTCAAGTGTTCTGGATTATCTCTCTGTTAGTTTTGCACATCTAGATATTTTTTTCCCCGTTTTATTTTGTACAATAGCTCAAGCTCAGTTAAACTGTGAAATTCAATTTTCAGGTCTTTCCACAAATTCTCAATTAGATTAAGGCCTAGACTTTGACTGGTCCCTTTTAACACATATATCTCCTTGAAGATAAACTAGTCTGTTGCAGCTCTGGTGGTGTGTTTAGGGTTGTTGTCCTAGTGGAACATTAACCTCGCCCCATAATCTCAAATATTTTGTTGCCTCTAACTAGTTTTCTTTCTGGATTTATCTGTGTTTAACTTAATCAATCAACCCAAATAAACTTTGGCCAACTTGACTGTCCTCCTAGACACAATTTCCACCACTTAGAGCCATTTACAGGTTGGCAAAAAATAAATTTTGTCTTATTTGATCACAACACCTTTGTTTTAAATATTTGTTGTGCACTTCTAGTGACTTTTTTTCCACAAAAGGTTGCATGACTAATAATCGTCCTTTCTTCCACCTGAGCAGTAGTTCTTTGCAGCTGATCCAAAGTGACTGTAGGCGTCTTGAAATGCTAAAAAAGTCATATTTTCCAGTTTTCCCATTTATGCAAATTGTAGTAGCCTTTCTACTGTTGCAGTTGTGCTATACTCTGTTTCTAGATAATTCATTTTGTAGTTTCTCAATGGAATATGGAGACCTAATTCCTGTTCTAGAAATAGTTAAGCCCATTGTTATAAATAAAAAAGTGAATGATTTCCAGGGATGTTTATACTTTGACAAGAGTGTTCATGTGATTAAACACATCCATATGTGAACAATTGTCAACTCTCATGTATAGGTGGTGACTGTAAATCTTTCAGTTCCAAATCTTGTTCTATAATGAAGTCCAAGCAGAACAATAAAGTATGCACAAATACAAATAAAAATAATAGAATAATGACAATTTTTATTGAAAAATAAATCTCTACCTTGGTTGAAAAAGATGAAGTTTCTTGACTAATATTTATGAGCAATTTTGGATTTACTAAACAAAGACTTTAGCCATGTACCTATTCAATTCCAGATGCTATAGCTAAAAATAAATCAGTATTTTTTAAGTTGCAGTTCCAGCTACGAGTTCCTTCCGCATTTATTCTTGATGACCCTTTTGATCCTTGCAACTGATCCAAGGTTTTATACGTTTGTGAATATGATCAACTGAGTCTCTGAAAGTAGGAATAAAATTAGAAATGTTGTATTAATAGCTCTGAGAGAAAGATTGCATTCTGGAGAGTGTGTCTTAAGAATAAGCTTTGAAGTAATTAGACCACAAGCCGTTTAGAAAGCTGAGATGGAAGAATGACAGCTTGGAATTTTAGAAAGACTGGTGATGATTGAAACTGGGAAGATGGTATCTGAAATAAGGGATAAACTGAAACACATATAGCTACCTCTTTTATTCACAACGTAGCAAAAAATGTAGCAATACTAAAAGGATTTAAAGTCAAATGACCTTATAAAACCACAAAAATCTCTCAGGGCCAATAGTATCTTTTCAAGATCTTTCACAAGTAAAGAGTGATAACTTGAAGTGTGCACAAACTTTGCTGTCTATTTGTCCACTGACAGGTTGCTTGTGGCTGTTTGTTGAGTTGCTTCCTCCTGAGGCTGCTGGCCTTTCTTTCTGCAGTAGGTACCCCGAGGTCACGAATATCCAACCAGTGACAAGCTTTGAAGTGTGCAGCACACACAGATCTTCATATTACTGCTGGCCAGACAGTCTGTCATCTGTGTCACATTGCATGGTCCCTGGAGCCTTCAGCACATGTGTATGAAAGCACTTTCCATTGTAAAGTATTCATTCTTCTTGGATTATTTTTCAGGTTTTGTGGCATTACAAACATCAACTTGTAGGAATAAAAGTAACATACATACACAGAACAATGCGTGAAGTGGAAGGTAGGCGTTAATGTTTTCACATTTCTTTTGCAAATAAAATCTGAAAAGTGTGGCATCGTGTTTGGCCCCGTTTTACTGTGTCACTAGAGTGCCACAATATGTCAAATTGCAGCTACAATAGCAATGTGTGCAACAATTGCAAAGAACAACTTGGATACAAAATTTGTTGGGATGCTATAATTAAGAGTCAATTCAAAGACTATTAGCAAATCTGACTTGTTAAATGGACTTCAGCTGCGATGATGTCTACACTTCATTAATATTTTTAGTGAGACTTTGCTATTACATAATTTTATTCCTGAAAGTGAAAGACACATACTTCTCAAAGTAGTCTCGACATGTTATTTTTAGATTCACCGTCTCAAATTAGTTCCCCACTCTCTTTCTGAAAACAGTTTCTGTATTTTTGTGAAAGTGCATTTTACTTACTTTGAAAAAAACAAAAGAAAACAAAACTGTGTACTCTTTTAAAATCACTTCAGATACTGAAGTTTTATTGTTTTTGATGTTAAAAAGAGTTCATTTGTCTTGTCTGTAGTCTCATCTGAATATAACACTGCTGCTATGTTCAGCAGTGTTTTTCTGAATTCAAAGGTAGTCACCTTTTTAGTAAATAGAGTGGATGTGCTTTTGGGTGCATTCTAGTGAATTATGTCCTCAAGGTTGTTGCAGTTTTTCTTTTCCGGCTTTGCACATATGAAACTCATTCTTCTTAGCCAAATAGCTCAATCTTAGAGAGCGTACGTACGTGAGCATGGTTTCTTTAGTTTTTCTCCGATTCTTAATTGGTTGTGTGTTTGAACTCTGGCTGGGCCATTCCAAGATTGGACTTTGCTTAGATCTAAGCAGTTCTACTGTACCGCCAGCCACTACATTTGGTCAAAAGGTCAAATTTTGGCTTAATATCACAACAGTACCTTCTTCTGCATGTTTGTGGTGTCCCCCTCGTTGTTTACGTCAAATGAAAAACTGAACTTTGACTTGTGTTGAACAATAGTTTTCTTCTTGCAGTTCTCCCAATAAAGTCCAGTTAATCTGTAACAATCACAATTCTCTAATGAATTTTTCACATGAGTTGTGTATATCGGCTGTTTCATCAGAGTATAGGCTTCTATTTTTTTTGTCTAATTGTTCTCCATTCCAGGCCTGTTAGTTTAGTTGAATGGTCATGTCTTGGTTGATCTTTCGTTTTGTCAGACTCTTTTGATTTTCGGGTGAGGGACTAAACACTGCTCCATGAAATGTCCTGAGCTTACTTTAAACTTCTCCACAGTGATAACCCTGATCACCGCTGTGTTTCTTGACCTTTGTTAATAGAACAGCTGTGTCTTTTTCACACCTTTTAAATTTGTTTTTCATATTTAAAACATGACAATAGATTCATTTGGATCTCTCTTTATTCAGGTTTGTCCATTGAGTTTAAAATGCATTAACATAAAATCATCCTAATGTACCTTTACATGTGCAGGAACATCACACACATATGCACGCTCACACACACACAAAGATCCCCTTACACAGTGTTTCCTGCAGGTCCAGACCTGAATGTCCCTTCCGGTGTAATTTAATTTGCACTCCCATAATTCTCTGCTTCTCTGGTGGCTGTGTCTCCAGGGCTCCGTCTCAACATGTTGATCTCCTTCTTCCCTCCATCAGTGAGTGTTCCTCTCTTGCTTTCACATCCTCTCCCATCAGTGTCAGCTTGGAGAAACCACATCGCACTTACACACACACACACACACACACACACACACACACACACACACACACACACACACACACACACACACACACACACAAAGTATTTCTCTCTCTTCATTGTCCCCATCCATATGAGGAAGACGTTCCTTCCTTCAAGGCTTACGCTCCCTTTCTAGAATCATGGGTGTCGAGTCTTTTCTTCTGCTGGAGTAATTGATAATGATCTAAGTTAAGGTTCTTTCCTTCCAATCAATTGCAAGCTTGACCACAAAGATTTCTCTGTGTGCACTTATAAAATAATTTTCAAATCCTCAGTGAATTAAATAAACTTTCACCATTTGCACACTAGTATTCGTCTGAATGCTCATTTAACTTAGCTGTGTGGGATTATGTGTTAACTTCACACTATACAGCTGAGACTGTCGCTTATTCTGGTCTGTGGTCATTATGCTTTGGCAAACAGCAACAACACATGATGGCACTGTAAAATTTGGAGATCAATTTCAACAAATGCAAAGGTTAAAAAGAAAAGCAAAGGCCACTTCAGAGTCTATATGTACTGTATGTAAGTGTATCTAAAAAGCTGTTTAAGTTTTTGATGAAGAGGAAACTTTTAATACCTTTAAGGTTTATGTTTATCAAGGTAGAACATGACCTGATGTTAGTTTTCAGTAGAAGAAACTGCATAGAAATGAAAATCAATCTGCATTATCTAAATATTCTAAATAATCAATTTACGATGATTCAGAAGTGCCACAAATTATTAGATAAATACATCATCAAAGGGTTTGTTGTAATTTCCATTAGTCATTTAAAAAACACATTTCAAAAGTGCAATAAAATACAAAAATAATTTACTTCATGTATAATTTATTAAACATTAAAATACTGATTTTATGTGTTAATTATTATTCATCACAGTTAAGTTCAATGCAATTTTTGAACTTTACAAATTTGATTTTTATTTTTCTGACATAAGGTATTATTAACTTTTTGGAGCGTCTCATCTAGGATCCTGACTTGACTCTCTGGAGGAATAAAAAGATTAAGTTGATGGCAAAGACATTAAAGGGTTGTATCTCATCACCAAAGAAACATCATTAAAGTACCAAAGTAAACATGCAAAAAGCTGACAGCAATTACAAGATTATTTTCACTGCTATAATTCTGCTAAAAATTTCATCACTGATTACTGACAAGGTTGTAGCTAACTTTTGACACGTTATCTTTAATTTAAAAAATAAAATGCTTTGCTTTGAGAGATGACAGTCTGACAAATTTATAAAAATTCTAATGAAGTGGGCGTTATGAAGAGACACTGAGGGGCATGACCATGTGTAGGGAAAAGATTCACTGTTCAACAATTCAAAGTTAATTAAAATGCATTAAGCAATGTTACATGTTGAAAACAGAGCAACCGTTGGTTTGTACAAAGGTGAAGCATTGATTGTTCTGATGCAGCTCGGTTTTGACCTAAGCGAGTGAGCGGCGTGCAGCGAGTCTGAAACGGTCGTCCTGCACGATACTGCCGCCAGCAGTCAGCGCAAAGGAAACCTGTTTCACTCTGTGTCCACACTGCAAATCAGAGAAATGTTATCGATGACGGCTTGCCAAGCTTACAATTCCAACTCCTGACTCACCACAGGTGCTTTTTTTTTGAGCGAGATGGTTTTTATACCCAAATGCAGGAATGTGTGATGCGGTTGTAACAAGCTATACATTTGAAACTGGCAACATTCAACTGCAGCAGCCAAAGTTCAACCCAAAGTTCAACATTTTACATGAAAATCTCAAATTTTGCACAGAAACATGAAGATAGCACCCGTACGAACCTACTTGGTATTAGGAAGGAGCCCAAGCCGCTCATTCCTAATATCAACAAGGCTGAAAAAAAATATGAGTCTAGGTTATTTCTAATTGAGAAAATTCAAAAGAGGTCAACATTTTTTATATTACAAACATGTATTACTGTTTTTGCTTGGTCAATAGATTTGTTTTTGTAATTTAAGGAAGGTCCTATACTTTCTTAAAACTGTAGAAATTTAACATAATATGTGATTATCTTTTAAATTTCTTATATAAGTTTTATTTCTTCAAAGATATACAACAAAGCCAAGGATATTAAAATAAGGAACCTTACTGTAATACTAGCTACATGGAGCCAATGTTATAAATTCTATTTTTGTAAACAAAATAGAAAAAAAGTTTGAGCTGCTGTTGTTGCTAATTACAACTTTATGTTCAGTGCTTCCTTCTTCCCAAAGGCATTTACTGAAATAATTATTTCCTTTGGAAAATTTCTGCTGTTCTACCAAAATGCTTCTTATTTCTACTTTTAGACTTTCAGCTTTCAGATGCAACAGACGAGCAAGGCTCTATGTCCTAAAATTCAACAACTTCAAAAGCAAAGTCTACATTCTCATGTTTCTGCTTCTGTTTCCATCTCTTTTTCCCCTCATCTCTATGTGTTTGCGACAGTTACATTCTGTTATATGTAGGGAAATGTTGGTTCTGGTGCACAGGTCATTATTATTGCTCTGACAGGTCTTGCAACTGATTTAAGGCTGGACCTTTGCAAAAAAATAAATAAATAAAAGAAGGACCCTCCTTTATCCTGTGCTGCTCCTTTTATGCAGACCATAATGGAGTTACCTTTCCAGTCCCCTGCTGATTTTCTAATTCCACTGAGCAATATGAAATTGTCACTGCAGTCTTTTTGGGGCGACGGATTTAAACTCTAACAAGTCAGAAGAGCAGAAGAAGAAAATATTAATAAGAGAAAAATAGATAAATTTTTCAGCAGAACGGCAATGCAGTTTTGGTATCTTTGTTACCCCTGAGTGATAAATTGTCCACACAAGAATATATGATGTAATTCAGCATCATTTTCCCACTGCTATTGCCACAGCTTGAACTTTTGTACATTTAAAAAATAGATTCTTCTGTATCCCATCATTACTAGTCATTTTTGTATCTCTAGATCATTTCTCAACAATAATCTGGGCCTATTTATAGAATAGCTTGTTGATTATCTGGTTATTAATTAAAACATGCCTGCTAATTTATTTACTTCTCTCATACACTTTATACATCTCACCCATGCTGCTGCCACAGAATCAATGTAACTGTGACTCAATAAATATTTACTCACATCAGCATGCAGGATATTAGAAACTGAAAGCAAAGGTCACGGACTGCCCTACTTTTTTATCAATTCAGTTTATGGCACTCCTAGAGATTTGAAATGTCCTTTCCAGCTAGTCAGTTTACCCTTATATATA
>CAEFZX010017458.1:0-71424 GCA_903066825.1 Alfaro cultratus
TATATCCTGTATAGCACTTCTGGATAGATGCAAACTACATTTCGTTGCTTTGTACTTGTGACAGTGCAATGACAATAGAGTTGAATTCTATTCTATTCTATTCTAAATTTACCCACAGAGGTGAGTTTGTGGGTTATTGACTACAATTAGACTCACGCAATATGTGAGGGGAAAAAAAAAAGACAACTAAAAAGTACATAGAAAGCAGCAGGACTTACTGGTAGCATCAGAACGGTACCTGGAGGACCAGGGACACCATCTGAACCTGGAATACCAGGACGGCCTGGAGGACCCTGCACAGTGAAAATGAGAGAAAATCCGATATTTCTAAAAAGGCAAAGACAGAACATCTCAAACAGGACACAATATCATGGAAGCATAAAATTATATTTATAGCTATACAAAAGAGTGCGATATTAAAAGTCTGTTTAAAGTTAACGTCTGTGTGGGTAGTACTATGCAACTGAGCAGTGCATGGTTATTATTCGTTAGGCCAGTTGACTGTACTCTAACTCGTCCTAATGTCCCCACCAGTAACTTTATCAGATACACCTTGTTTATACCACCTTGGATCCGCTTCATACTTACCAGATCTTTCTACAATATATAAAATTATACTTACCAATGCAATACCAGTTTCTGTAACATTGCATTGGTAAAGGAGTGATTGGACGTAATATTTAGTAGGCTATCTTTTTCCGACATCATGATTTCAAACTCTGTGTTCCAGTAATTTATTTGTCCCCTTGGAAGGACTTTCGCTGTCCTGAGGACCCACATCTGCTAAAGTTCTTAGCTACTAAGAGCAGAAAGCTCAGGGAGATCAGTAAGGACATTGGGATGATGAAAAAATGAACAAAAATTAGTGAGGAAAATCAAATCAAAATCAACATTATTGTTGCCATTTTCAATAACAGTACGCCTCAAGTTTTTGGCGGATGATGCATACATTAGCCTTAATGGGAAGCTAATTTTATTATTCTGTTTAGTATTTAGTTGAAAAGGAATACATTTTTAATCATCTAAAGAAAGAATGTTGCCTGCATGAGACAACTGGGTTAATAAGTCGGCTATAAATCTTAAAATGTAAAAACTTGGTAACAATGGTGGGATTATGCTGGCAGCAATACGCAACCTTATCGTATGATCTCTTGACACTGGCTCCAAAAGTGAATCCATTCCCACAGAAACAAAAATGTTTAGAGCACTGACAACAACCTCTTTTAGCTTGATGCAAAAAGAAACGAATGTTTCATTCTCTTCAGTGACAGCTGATTTTACCCTGTACATTTACGCCACATCCCAGAATGGTTCAGTTAGCGCTATTCATCACTTTTGGATGCGAGAACTCCAGAGCGTGAAGATAGCGCCTACACACTGAGTTTAAGGTTTCAAAACACTCCTCTTCAAACTAAGGGGTGACATCAGCATGCCACATCTGCCTTTCATATAAAGTCAGTGGTTGCCACATTATTTTAAAAGTAACACACTGTCTGAGGTTAGCTACTTGAGGCACTCCCAGAATGTCTAGTGATATTGGTATCAATACAGAAGTTTAGATTTTTATAAAAGGAAACTGCAAAAGACAAAAATAAAAAATTCAAAACTGCTGCAAAAAAATTACTTTTATATTGAACTACAACATCAAGAGTTTGAATAAAGACGTACAAAAACATGAGAAATTAACTGAAGGCTTAAGGCAGGGATTAATACTTTGAGAGAAACAACAATCTACTTAGCAGTCTCTCTTGTGCTGCAATCTCATCTTGGCTCTGAATGATGCCATGTGTTTCCATTCGCTTTTTTTTCCCAGTGTCTGTGAATTTTCCCCATCCACAGTTGTGATCATGAGCATAGCGGCATCTAGCGTTAATGACGGCTGGAAGGGATGGGGTTTCTGAGTGCTTTGGGGAGAGAAGGCGGCATGCAGAAACTGCGTAAAGGAAAACCGCAGAGAGTATAGAAACCACTCAGCTCTAATGTCCCTGTCAGTCCGCAGTGACTTCGTCCCATGAGAGGAAATAGAAGAGGGAGGACAGACTTGCTGGATGAACAAAAAGGTTTTTTTTTATCACCCTGACTCAGTGAAACAATAAAACGTTTGTACTAGTGAAAGCTGTTAGATAAACCAGCAAATGGCCTATTTGTTCTGCAAGTTTCCTTTCCGAAAGAAAATAGTTTTTACCTGGCAGTTTTGGGGGAAGCAAGATCATGCTTTGTATCATCAAGTAAACCAAATATATGATTAGATTTAAATAGAGATGCAAAAAAAAAAAAAGTAATTTCAGGGATTCTGCATATTTCAAAGAAAACTTCTCTAGCAATTCCACTGATCAGCAACAAAGCTGATTTTTTTTTCAAACTTTCCATAAACTGATTGCATACCAAACTGCAGTATTTTTTTCAAGTCACTGTTGTGGTTTATCAGCATTTTCTTCACAGAACAGCAGTGAATTTAATTCAGGAATTTCATAAAAAATGTAAACATATTTCAGCCTGCAAATTACAATTTTAAGTAAAACGAAAAAGTACTTACAACACAAAAATGTTACTGCCTGAAGACTGCAGACTTGACAGTTGTTGAGCAGGCAGTCATTGACACCCTTCACAAGTGCAGTAAACCACAAAATGCTATTACTAAAGAACCTGGCTATTCACAGAGTGACCCATCGAAACATTTTTCAAGGAAAGCTTAGTGGAAGGAAAAAGTGAGGAAGAAAAAGATTCCTATGCAACACAGGTATACTGAAGCCCCTTCAAGGCATCAGAGTAGATTCATAACACTTGGACTGCAGCAGGACATTGGTTACAGGTGCTACATTACTCGTGTTAATCCAATCCTCTACCAGAGACGACATCAAAAGTGTCTCATCTGGGCCAAAAACTGAACATCCTTTCAGACAAAAGTACACTTTTAATTTAATTTATGATTAAAGCTTCTAGAGCCTTTCAGAAGAATGGAAAGGCACTCTTGAAGTCCACAAATGATTAAAGATTTGGTTTCAAATATTTCCACTCTCCAATAAAGCTAATTTGGAAACTGGACTGCTTGCTTCTAATGACTTTTAATCAAATTTCAAAACATAGGCATTTCCTTTACACCATCATAAAGAGAAAAACAACAACCACAGTGTCTCTAACTCAGCTGCAATAAACTGTAAAATGGAGTCTAGCACTCACTCACCCTCTCACCAGGATCTCCTGGAGTACCTAGGGGTCCTTGCAATCCTGGGTTACCAGGAACACCCTGAAGGCAAACGTGAATACATTTAGCATATTACCCCAAAACCACTGCTAACCAGCATTTCCAACACAGTCAGCCCACCAAAGCGCCACATGCAGAGGCCAACAGAGACAGAGGCAAAGCCATCATTTTGAAAGAAATAAACCTCAAAAAAAGTAAGCCCCCCACCTCACCTCGAACCCCTCCACCCCTCGTCTCTCCCCAACATGCACAGAGTCACAGACATACACACTTCCATGCACAAATACACATTTTGACAGTTTGTCTCAACTCAAGCTCCGCTGACAATCCGTGCTGACGTTCTTTCCATAAAAACATTTTTCCCTCTTTAGCTGTTCTCCATCTGTGAAAGGCAGACAGGAGTGTGGGAGAATGTGATACTCACTGCTGGGCCAGGGGCTCCTTGGGGTCCTTCTAAAAGCATCCCCTGCAAAAGGAAGAAAAAGAAGGAGGGAATACAGTAGCATTAATGGCAGCCTGTAAATCAACAGACAATTAAGAGTAAGGGGCAGAGGAACTTTGCGTTCTTTTGGCCTAAGGCTAAAGAGTTTATTTGCTAAAGCCTCAGGAGGGTTACAAAAATGAAGCTATCTGATTTATTTGTTTAAACAAAAAAGTGATACAACTGCTATCACAGCCAATGCAAAACCATCTAAAGCCCTTCTTAGGGATTTGGACGATTTTGTTACGTCTCACTACTGAGAATGATTGACAGAAGTAACACAGTCAGCTTGAATTCAGATGAAAATTAACTGAATTCAAAAGGTGTTTAAACTAAGTACGGAAAGCTTTATATTCCTGAGAAAAATCTGTTGAGGATCTGATTTCCTTTTCTAGCCTTACATATTGTTGAGATGTTTTAAAGCCCACATACTTGAACTTTTGGCATCTCTCTTTCAATAAAAAAATGTGTGTGCCAAGCGTATATCAATACAATTTCATCTCAGTTTTTCAGCATGTGTACAAAGTTGATCGTTTAACGGATATTTTTTGTGATTTAAATTGGTAACAGGAATCTGCAACCAATTTTAAACCTGACTAGCCCTGACCGATGACTACAAATGTGTTAAACTCAAAATGCGATCAAATTCAGGTCAGTAAAAGTTCCATACCTAACAGCAGACAGGTTGTGGTAACTGCTATGGAATTTGTTAGTGAGGCAATATTTAAACTTCCCCTCTTTCACCATCAATGCTTTGCTTAAAATTAAGTTAAAGAAAGCAAAATAGGAGTAACAAGCTATTTAAAATAAACATGTTCAAGGGATCCATGAACATGAACCGCCTTGCTGTTGAAATTTGCTTTACAAATAAGTTTGATTGACTGATTTTTTTCAGCATTATCTATCCATCCATCTGCATTTAGTCTCCATGGAAACCAACTGTTGTGTGGCAACAGTCTACACCACGTTACATTCTGGTATTGGCTCAGACATCAAACACAGCATCATTATATATACTTCACAGTAGAACCACAATTATTAGTTCAAAGTTGAATTCTGAGATGTTGATAAGCACAAAAAGCAGCGATGTATGCTTCCTGCTAGTTGTTGTTAATTCACCGATGATGACATTAATCAAAAAGACAAAGTACAACAACACACATCATGGCGCATATTTAATCTTGAGCAGGCTGCATAAAGCTTTTATCCAATCAGTCCATCACTTGTGGTTAAAGCTCTTACACAAAACAGTTATATCTAATAAACACAAAGATGAGCTCCTTTTCAACCTTTTTTTCTACCTCCCATTGATGCAGATGAGTTGTGGCTTTTGCTTTTTGCTCTGCAAACTATTATTACACAGTCAAAAGCACACATTAATACTAAATAAATACACACTAAAAGTTAAAACGGTCTTGGGAGAAGGGGGAGAAGCACTCCCTCGTTGCACATTATTTTCATAGTTCTACAATTATACAATTTTCAGGGTGAAACATATCAGCCAGAAAAAAACCACCAGCATTTTGTAATTATAAAAAAGCCACAGCAGAGGCATTCCACCATGATTAACTTATGGCTTAAGTTCAGTGTTGTCTTGGACTTCAGAGCGACTCATCCAATGTGTGTTAATAGCGAGGACTGAGCAGCAAAAGTTGCATGTCCCTGTGAGTTTTCATCAGCTGGTCTCACTGAGGATCTTTTATTGCTACATTAGAGCCTAGAGTTGCACAATCAGCATAACATAAAATATGCTGATCATTGTGGCACTGCTGATGCCTCACTTAACCCACTTTTGCCTCATTCATGCTTTCATTGATTCCTCAGAGAACCCCAGACAATGTCAAAGACTTGCCTTAAAACCTTTTGCATGCTCTTTCACACAAATAGAACTTTTTTTTTTTTTTACATTTTTGTATGAAATGCATTCCTACCAGATAAAGCTCAGGTGGCTTTATCTGCCCAATCATATCCAGGTTTTGGAATGCTCAACAATGTTTTAACAGCTGTTTGAGTCATGCTGATTAAATGTGTCTTGGACAGATTGTGAAAATTAGGAAAAATGCCAGCTAAAATTTTCCAAATTTGGGCTTGGTTGAACTAATTGTATGGACTCTATTCTAGTGAATGCACCAGGTAAGGCAGTCAGATATGGGCTAATGCACATAAGCAGATTCAAAGGAGATTTCAATCAAATCAAAAAGGATAGCATGTTTCACATCATTTAAATCGGAGCAATTATAAACACAAATCATTTCGGACATCTACTTTTTGAACATAGACGTCACAAACTTGAAAAAAAGCATGAAGAAACATTTGAGATATACTTACAGGTTCAATGACTGCAGGTTCACCCTTCTCTCCTTTTTGTCCCAAGTAATTGTGTCCCCCACTCACCTGAAGATGTAGAACAAATACTATGAATCCTTAAAGCCATAATAACACTACCATTTTACAGCGAAAAAAATGTGTTTAATGCAGTTTAATAAGCAAAAAGCAGTTTTTTTCTCCCTATTTGAAAAATGAATCTAAGTTCCTTAATTCTGGAGAAACTTGATACATCTCTTTATTAGGCATCTATATATTCTGTATTTGCAAAAAAAAGTGCATAACAGTTCCAAAACGGAAAAGAAGGACTCCAACTGTGCACTAATATAGGAGTTGTTACCGGACACTATACATACAAAAACGTCAGAAGAAAATAATTCATGAAGAGACCACAGTTCTGAGCCCAAACCTTAACACAGTCAAGAGCGCATGCAGAACAAAGAAAACAATTTAAATTTGTCCCAAGCTGAAAGATCCCAGCTCAAAGCTCAGATAAAGACCATGTCACTTCCTGATTCTGCAAATTTGGATCTTCAGTGAATGAAAGAATAAACACCAGCTCAGCAGAATTTTCACAGAATGCACACAGATTATCGCTAGAGTATCCAGGGAAAAGCATGTGTCTGATAAACAACAGAGGCCTCTCGGGTGGAAAGGTTCCAAAGAGAATGCTAATTGCTGACAGGTGTTTATCTGGAAAAGACAAGGTCTGTATTTGTAGAAGCTTAAGTATATTTGAACTTTTGGCTTGTAAGTGTAAAATGCCAAGCTTAAATCATTGAAAATGATAAATAACAGAAGCTGCCCCTTAACCACCCTAACAAGTTAATACAACATTGTTTGGTGACCAAGACTGACCAATTTTTAGTCTAAATGTGTGATCTTTTTCCAGTCAGTGAACACGCCATACTAAGCTCTACCAGACTATAAGAACATCACTTTTAGGTGTGGATGACTTTCTTAAGACTTGAAGCTTTCAGTATTAGCTAGGTTTTTAAGAATAAATTGAAAGGAAACATAGACATGAAATATGAATCTGAATTTTTATGAATATGAAACATGAATGTGGGTCACTCAGGCTGTAACAGTGAGAGAAAGCCAGACTTTTAGAAGCAGGTATGTGAACTCCATTTCAGTTTTAGCTATTTCATTTTTTTTTTCTTCAAAATTTTGGGCCACTAGTGGCCTATACAGACAGACAGACATGCAGAAAAGGTCTCAAGCTCAGAAACCACACCCGTGATAGCTGCGTTTAGCCTCTGTATACTCCAGCGCCACAACATGCACAGACTCTAAAGCCTTATTTTTGTTATTTATGCAGGTCCTTTTGATCAACATTTTAATCAAACAGGTAAAAAACAACCAAAGACACACATATCTGTTGCAGATTCTGCTCTGATGGATGGTTTAATTTAACAAATTATTGAACACACAACCTTGCTGTGTACAATATTATTGCTTTTTGTTCTTTTTTTCTGATTTTATGGAATACCAAAATCAATAACTTTGTTTACATGTGAAAAATGTTCGGACTGAAGCATATTCAGATTAAATAATCTGAATGCATCACTTACACAGGCACAAAATGAATGAACTGGAATAGAAGAACTGACTTGCCCAGTGTTGTAAAAAAAAATACCTAAAAAACACAGAAGCAGTTGTACCACTGTCTGTGCTGACATAGAACATAGAACAAATGTTTTTTTGTTCTATGTCTTCTGAGCACCAAGAAAGGAGCAGCGCCACGTTCTAATAACAGTTGAGATGTTACTGCACTCCCTAATTAGCAGTTTTCTGTTGGTCTTCCTACATCACAGGACGAGAAATCAACAGACCAGTTTTGCTACCAAGATATGGCACACACATGCACAGTCAGCTCAGGTTGCCACAATAGGAATGTTGCAATCAGAACCAGTGTTTCTATCCACGGTGTGCAGATTATCAAGCAGCATAAACCACTTCTCATTCAGACTACAAATTTATTTGGATAGAGCTGAATCTGAATATTGTGATTTACATGACTCTTGCCTATTGGTAAATATTAGAAGGTCACATCTTTGCAAAAGAAGGAGATCAGAAACCAGATGCAATTCTGTTCAGCACATTCGTACAAACAAACACTTCTAGCTTTTTCCATATTAAGTCAAGTTGTTAATCATAACCACTTACACTGATATCTGTCTCTGCTGGAACACCAGGACCGATCTCATCCTCATACACTTCAGGGGTCGGCTTTGCATTGGTGGTACCATAATCGTCGTAATCCCCATAAGTGCCATAGTCGTAGGGTTTCTCCACAAACTCTTTGGTATCATATTCCTTCATGTCGTATTCCTTAAACTCTTTCACATCCGTTTCAGGTTGCACCTTCACTGGTGGGTCCACTGGAGCAGCACTTTCCACAGTAACAGTAGGGTCCACTCCAACCTCATCCACACCGGTGACATAATCCTCCGCTATTTCAGCATCGTAAGTCTGGGACCAGAAGTGGGGAGACATGGAGGATTTGTTAGTGCAAAAAGTAAATATTTTTTGAAGGTTTACTGATTGCTACATTAGTCAAACAGCGTCATTATTTCAGACAAAAGTTGCTTTCTCCAGTCACTTCAATTTAGGTTTATTTCTGTAGATTACTTGTAGATTCCCTCTCGATATCACATGCCGCTCAGTTGGGTCCCAACCCCACTTTATGAATAATGACGTTTGTTAAATGGATAACTCTGAAGAAAGTCAAAGAAAAATAAAGTAGAGTTACCTCGCCTTGTCTGGAAGTCTCTGTCGGAGGATCAGGCTTACTCCCATACACCTCGGTGTAGTCATACTCATTAGTGTAATATTTTTCACCAGCATTTGTCTAAAAGAAGAGATAGTTCAAAAAATAAAGTCAGAGTTGAGGGCAATAGCTGCTCAAAAGGTTACAGAATATTCCTTCCCACCAGGTAAAAAAGTGCAACTTTAAGCATGTTAATTTTTACAAAGATGTTTAGAGTGGCATGCAGAAAAAAAACGACCCAAAAATACAACAAATTAGGCAATCGATAGTTAGAAAGCAAAAGGAACCCAATGAAGAATTTAAATGATCAAAAATACTAAGAACTGCACAACTAATCATGATAGTTATATCGGTAATCAAGATTTACCTGGGTCTTTGCTCCTGATGTAGGCGGAGCATCAGTGGTTACCTCCCCTTCACCGTATTCATATAATTCACCGTAGTCATAGACCGGGTACTGTAAGAACCAAAAGATGATGTTACAGCATGTAAGCAAAATCATAATAAGCATAACACTACGTTTTCTAAACAGTCTGGTCCTCATATGTAAACAACATAAAGTAAATATATATCATGACAATCAAAGAACAAGGGACCAAATTTCAAATCGATATAAAAAAATAACCCCCAAAAAATATCTGTTTTCTGTATGCATGAGTGTGTTTCCTAATTTTCCAAATCATTCTGACCTTTAGTTAATGAAAAAGTGCTCAAATAAACCCTGTAACAATTTTCTGCTGTTGCTGCTTAATTTTGTCCACAAAAACACTTGTAATTGTCATTAATGGCTCTTTAAAACTTGCACTGTATGCAATATTTATTGAAGTACTAATACATGGAGTCATAGCTATTTTTATAGTTAAAAGCAATAAAAAATGAAGATGTAACAAAAGGCTCACTGCGTAATATTAATTATTAAATCAAAAGACTTACTGCGATAGTCACTGATCAGAACTGGGAGGGTGAAAGTAGAGTTTAAAGCATTTTACACCATATAAGTTTACAGGTAAATAAGGTTAGACTTAATGAAAATGTCAGTTCAGTTTAATACATCTATCCATTTTCTAAAGAAGATAAAGCAAATACATAGATACATATAAACACATATCTGAGGTGTTTTTTTAAGCAACACCCACTAGTCTGACTAGCTCTGCCAGAAGCACAGAGGACCAACACATAATGATGTAAAACATCTTCCTCGGTCCTTTGTGAATAAAGGTTTATTGTGTTAGCATTATCCAAACAGAGGGAAGGTAAATTATAATAACAGAGCAGCCCTGAAATGCAATACCCAATCAGGAAAGGGATAAATATTAGTCTCTAGGCAGCTGCTAAGCTCATAAAAATAATTAAAGTTCTAACGGTGGCCTCAGTTATGCGGTCTGGAGGGGGGAAAGGTCACATAAAAGAAGTCCTGGCGTTAGCATCCAGACAGGCTCAGAGGGAAACAAAGAGTATTTATTTATGGTGTTGAAGTACTTGGACTAAGCTGAATGGATTTACAATAGGGCGGATTGAAAATCATAAATAGATGTGTTTTCTCATAAAAAGGTGGCTCTTACTTTCTCTTCCTCCTTTGGCCCAACAGCTGATACTGCATGGTGATGCAAGTCAGCAAGCTTCATGAGATAAAACATCTTCAAAAGAAGTTTTATTCACAATTACTTTGAATTGCTTCAAGCTTTATCATTACAAAAACAATAGCTACATTGTGGAATTTATTTTTTAGCTTATTGAGCGTCAGCAAGTTTAACAAACTGAGCTGGAATGTAGGAAGAACATTCCTGTCTTAACTGTACAGAATACGCCAATAAATAAACCAGATTTACAATGTCCTTGAAGCCAAACTGCTCCCTGCTGTCTGTTTGGAATTGACAACCTCCTTATGTTGGCTCAGAAAAGTAACTTGATGATGAAGCAATATTTTCCAGTGCTGGTACCCTCTATTCTGCCAATAGTTTTGAATAAAGAACAGGCTTCTCTTCTTTTTTGTTTTGAACCAAAAGTCTGCTTTTCCAGGTATTGGAAGTAGTCGGGGAAGGAAAAGCTTAAATTTCCCTGTGAGTCTGGGCAGAGCCTGCTGAATTCGTTAGTGATATAAATCTCGGGGCCACTCCAAAGTGGGCTATGACTTCTAGGCAGGAAAAAATAACAAGTTTCCGAAATGAGTTCATCAGTTATTTAATGCAAAACTGAAGGAAAATATCAACCATAAGATAAAACTGTAAAAGAGCGCAAAGAGTAAAGATGAAAAGAAACTAAAGCCTTTACACAAATCTGCCTAAAAGACTCTGACGGATGTTTTGGAGACAGTACCAATAAAACTTTCATTTCAAACCCAGGCATGTATTTTGATATGTCATTGTTTTTCCACCAATAAAACACAGACTGGAGAAAAAGACAGATTTGACAGTTTTTCTCAAGCTTTTCTCAAGTTTTCTGTCTATAGCTGCAGGATTTTTGACATCCCACAAATTGAAGGATATGTGTGCAGATGGTTGAAAAAGCACCTACTTTAAATTTGTTTCTTTTCAATCATCTGGAAAATCTCCCCCAAAAAAACTATTAGAACAGTTTTAAAATTCATGGGATGATCAGTGAGCCAAGCTTTCTGCTTATTTTGTCCTTTGTGGTCTTTTCTGTCCATGCCATATGCATGTAAGAGAATGAAACATTATCCTGCCCACAACTCCAAACTGCCACACTTCTTCCTGACATCTTCTTTCTACAGGACCCTGATATGATTCTGATCCATATTTTAAGAAATCAAACCATAGACGCTGACCTCTTCCTCTGGTTCCTGGGCCTGTGGCGTGTCATGGTGGCTGGGCGTTCCACAGTCAGGGCTGTAGTGTTCACAGTAGTCATAGGACGCTCTGGGATCTGACAATATCAAAAGCTGCTGAATGTCACCCTAGAAAAAAAAACAAGAGAGAGGTGAGTCAATGGAGGCGTGTAAAAAATTCCCACATATAGGTTTTTATTTATCCTCTGTGGCTGCAGAGATAAACAAGGAATCTGTTGGTTAATTTACAGCTAATATCCTACAAAAGGCTGTGTGATGGTCTGTGGTGTAATTTATTTAATTTTCTTCACTCAGAAATGTGTTTTTTCCAATTTGGTTTGGAAAATGTCTTCAACATGTCAACTTCAACCACGTCAGTTACATGAGGAACAAGTTAGAGGTAAAAATGAGCGAAAAACCTGACAAGCTAAGAAACAAAACACCAAAAGATTTTATTTCTACTCAACACACAATTCTAACATTGTTTTAAACTGACTTCATACATGGATAAACTTGTTGGAACTGAATGAATATCCATAATAATAGGATTGCTGCAGTTACCATTAAGGATTGGTAACTGCATCAGGAAAAACAAAATAAAATAAAAAACTACACATCAGACTATTATCCTTTTTCCTATTTTGATTGGTACAGTATGTCCAAGAATATGCCTTCAAATATATATATAAAAAAACATTAGTCATATTACAACAACTTTACAAAAGGTGGGTCTATCCTTTTGCTTTTATTTCACTCCCGATTTGAAACTAAATTATTAGAAAATTCAACTTTTTCAAAATAGATCAAGGTCTGAATTTGGAGAATCAAGTGTCAAAATGTCTCTTTGGCTTCATAAGGTTTTTGACTCCAGATCTAAACAATTTCACTGAACCTCAGGATGTGTTGCTGGAAGGTGAACCTCAGTGAATGACTTTTCCAGCTTCTGATTGATTTACGTCCCAGTATTAGCCTGTATTTAGTTACATCCATCTTCCCATCAACTATGTTCAGTTGAAGTGTTCCTGCTCCAAAAAGTCATCTTACAGAATGGTGCTGCCACCACCAAGATTCACCAGAAGGGATTTTAACTTTTCTGCCACAGAGAGGGTTGTGATTGTTGGTCAAAACGTTTCCTTTTAAGTTTTCTTCCCAGGTTAGATGTGTAGCCGTTTTGGTTGCTTTGCAGTGTTGACATTATATTCTCTTCCTGGTTGATGGATTGAAGAATGCCCAATTAGATGTACAAAAAACAAATGTTAGTTCTTCACAATTTTATCACTGACATATATTCTTGCTTTCTATGGTGCAGATTGCTCACTAATGTTCTCTAAAACATCTCTGAGGCCTTCACAGAACAATTACCCTCAAGAGGGTTTATTAGCTGATTAGGAGACTTTTAAAGGCAGTTGGTTGTCAAAACATGTCAATTTTCTCTCACCTCAAAATTGGATGATTGTTTTATGTTGGTGTGCCACATAAAATTCCAATAAAGTAAAGTTTATGTTTGTAATGTGATGAAATGTGAAACAGGTAAACAGAAAAGGTACTGTTCATTGCTGCATGGCTCCTGGTCAATCCTTGAATGCCTCATTTCATTTCAGCCCAGTCCGTTCTGACTGGTCAGCCTACTGTAGGAGTACAGCCAGCTGTCCTTTCTCTCTTTGACTTGTGCCAAATTAGCCACAGGGGAATCATCACTGAAATGCATATCACAGTTTAGGTAAGTACAGCGATAGAAGAAAATCCGGAACTACCGTACGAAAGATCTGATTCACAAATTCAGAAGCTGTGAATCAGCCGTCGATGACATGGATTTCTTGATTTTGCTGCTCCACCGACACAGTCACGCATCAAAAGCTATAAAATACTGAAGAAAAAAAGGGAAAACTCAGAAAGCATAACAGGGATTCTTTAATGCCAATAAAGTGTGCTCCTGTTCCCTTTGTCTTCACTGCCCAAGGTCTTCACCAGCATGACGGTAATAAAATGAGACAATAAAAAAACAAGGCGGATGTCGAATACTAAAGACAGTAGTCTCTTGACTATTAATTAGATCAAGCTTTATAGATTGTGTCTAGGCTGCAGGGGAATCTGAAAGCTTTTAAAAAGAACTATTCTACAGTTACCCTTACTCCATCATTAAGGTTGGCAAGCCCCTGCTCTCAGCAGACAAAAATCCAAAGTCTGTACTTATCTGAAGCCGTCTGTTTTTCATGAGCCTATGGAAAAGGAAATTAGATCTTCTCTCCCCACTGTAAGAAAGGCATATTTTCCATGATAGTATCATGAGGATTTACAGCAAAACCTGGACGTGCTTTGCCTTCAATCTTAAGAATGCTATTAATATCCATCTACCTTTTTCAGATCTTTTGGATTCCACATAAGTGATAAAAATGTGCAAAATAACTCTGGGAAAGCAAAGAGAGGACACGGTCCGGGTGGCCTCTTTAGGAGGAAGCACATACATGCAGAGTGCATTAAATTACAGGAGGCAACATCTGTATAAGCTTAGATCTCTGGAACACATTAAATACCCATCGCTCTGCACTCACATCATATGTAACCAGTAAACCTGAGTAGTGTTAGGCCAACTTAAACTAAACACAGATTCATTAAGCTTTGGGGTTTATGCAGGGGTAGTCAGTTCAGATCAGTCATCTTCGGTTGAAAACAGATGTGCCATTTTATCACTTTAATCCTTCACATTACTTTACAATTCAGCAGTCTCTTTGGTGTAGGATTGTTTATGAATCTGTATTGTTATAGTACCATACATTTTAAAACTGATAGTCACATTAAGGAAAACTTCAATGTATTTTTTTTTCTAAATGAAAAATCCACAAAGTATGTTTCGCCAAGGGTTGCAATGTATTTAGCTCCATAACCTCCAATAAACTCTGCCTTACTTCCTAGTGCCTGCTGAAGAAAAACGTCCCCACAGAATAATGCTGCCACCACCGTGATTCATGTTGGGATGGTGTGTTAAGCATTGTGTTTTTAGTGTGAACTTTTTTTCTTTGATTTGTCCTCTAAAGGGTTTTTGGAAAACTATAAATCAGGTATCTTTTGAATCGTTGCCATGCACCCATGAAAGTGACGGACTGCGCGATTGATAGTTGTGCTGTCAATAGATTATTCTACCTGGGCTATGAACCTCTGCAGCTCCTGTTGAGTAACCATGGGGCTCCTGGCTGCTTTTCTGATTAATGCTCTCTTTCTTGGCCTGTCGGTTTAAGTGGACGGACATGTCTTAGTAGATTTACCGCTGTGTCCTTCCCTTTCCACTTTGGGATTAAGCCGTGCTCTGAGATGTTCAAAGATTAGGATATAATTTTATAAACATAACCACAACTACAATGGCTGTCTTTCTTGAGATTCATGATGCTGATTTTTTACTAATGTTTTCTAAGAACCTTCTCACACATTTATAGCACAGCTGAAATTAGACTGAGGATCAATTTTCCACCAATGCATGCCTTATTTCTGAAGGCAGTTTGCTGCACTGGAGACAAACATTTGTGAAACATTTGAAAAACGTTCTTACTTAACAGCTGAAAAACAAAATGTGTTAAAATGATAACAGAGTAGATGTTACAGCGCAGCCTACAATTTGGTTTTTTTGTTTGTTTGTTTTTTTTTTTACAAAATTTATAAGTCAAAGACAAGAAAAGACAGGAGTGATAAAACAGGGACACACTGCAGCTGGCATGAGTTCTGTCTGCTTCCCCCTTTTCTAAAAGCTGTCCTCTCTGTAAGTCACATCTTATTCTTATTCAAACATCTTATTCTTAGAGTTTCCCTCTTTTAAATAAAGGTTTATGTGTTAAGCACACATGCAGTCACTACAAGAACAAAATTAATTAAAAATGACACAGAGACCACACGCACAAGACAGTTCCCTAGGCCTCGCAATGATTCAGTCAATCCCACACTCCCTGGTGGAGCCCTCATCCCATGCCTCCCTCTGCTTTTCCTTTCATCCTTCTGACTTCCTTGTGCATATCTCAGTTCATTTTGTTGACGTTCACGTCTGGGTCAGGCTGCACATCTTTTTGGCATCTGTTCATGTTCCTCCTCGGAATCCCAGGAATGATCTACAGCAATGTGCTCAATCTGTTCAACACTATTCCACGTGTAGTGGGATAAATTATCCTGTCACGGATGCACATCAATAAACACATTAATGTGTTTTTCCGCAACTACAACATGTCTCGACATTGTCAACTCTCGGCTGTGGCACAAATGAATAAGGTGGATCTATTTATACTTCATTCAAAGAGAAAGTAACTGTTTCATGTGCGACAGAGAATAAACAGTAAAGAATAAACAGCCTCCTGTTTGTTCCTGAACCTCATTTGATTATAAACTCAAAAGTTTATGGAAGCACATAGACAAAGCTTTATTATTGCTGAGCTGTGGTATTTTCAACGCCTACTGTGAGGAGTATCCTTCCTGACTCACAAAGAGGACCTAGACAATATTACTCACAACGGATGGAAAAACAAAAAGCAAAGTTTTTTTTTTTGTTTTTTTTTTACAAGTGCGCAGTTGACTATAAAATTTGTCTCTGGAAATGGTTCGTTACTAGAGAGTCAAAAATGTGTTTTTGATTGCCAGCAGGAGGTGAGCGCAGTTTGTGCTACAAGAAGCAATTCATGAGCCTCCACAGTCAAGTTAACAAAAGCTGAAAAATGAAGATCTGACTTTGATTGGATACAGACAGCTCCTGCTGGCACCAGATCATAAGACGGGTGGAGGTGCAAGACTTTTTTTTAATCATGTCTTTACTGGACTAATTTAGAGGCATAAATAAATATGTGGTTTCTTCCTTGACTCTAGGAAATTAAGAACATATTGGACTTAGAAATTTAATCAACCGAGATGAGTTTTACTGAGATGGGAAGAAATTAAACATATTTCTTTGACTTGTAGAGTGTTTGTCCTTCTGTATTTATGTTTGTATGTTGGAGAGGTGTGTGTTGGTCTACTGTCAGGAGAGCCTGATAAATAGAGTAATAAAAGGAATGTCTTTTCAGACTTCTAAAGTACTTTTCCTCTCATTGACTTAAAGGTTCTCTTTTCAATAAAGCTGACTTAAATGAAAACACTGATGGTGTTAAATTTAGGGTAGAGAAGTCTCTAGAAAGCTGAAATTGGACAATTTCACACTTTCCAGTACTGATCAGTAATAAAAAGCTGAAGTCCAATCTATTTCTGCAATTCTGAAAGCAGAATACATAAGCACACCAGATCCCTTTAGCAACACTCTTCAGAGGGGAAGTTGTTATTGAGAAAGAAGACTCATCTAAGTATTATTAGCACCATTGAAATGTGTAATAACTAGCTTAGAGGAAGCAGAAAAGGTGTTTACCAGTGCCAGAAAAGGAAATTAAGGTAGTTTAAAGGTGGAAAGTAAAACAACCAGTGCTACGTAAAAAACTATTTAGTTTATCTTTGTAACCAGTTCATTGGGGAAATCCGCATATAGACCAAAATGCAGTTCAGTTCTTTTCATCAAAAAATAAACATAACACGTTAATCAGCTCTTCAAAATATTTGCGTAACATTTGAAACCTTTAAAAAAAATAAAAATAAGAAAAACCCGGCAATATACTAGAAAAAGCTCTGAAGAAATGTTAACTCCACTCCGTCTGTGTTACCCACCATCACAATAAAATTTCCTGCTGCAAAATGCATGAGCTTTGAGCTTAAAAGGTCATTATGAACATAACTTGGTAATAATTTAGCCAAAAAATAGTATGAATCTTATTTGGATAATGCTGACTAAGCAAACATGCTAGCATTAGCATCTTGCTATTGATAGAAAACATTTATCATGCCAAACAAGGGTGTTATTAGATAGCAGTTAGCAAACAATAGCCAACACTATATGCAATGCTAAAAAAAATAGAAGCTATCAAAAAATGCCTAAAATGATAATATTGGCTCTTCAGTTATTATTAGAAAGTGGATGGAAAATATTGATTGTGCTGAAGTTAGGTATTCTAGCACCAGCTAAAAGGCTACAAATGCTGTTTAGTTAACAAAAACTAACATGATGTGTCATGCTAACATCTGTTTGTGCAGCTACTCCCTTAAGTTAAAATGCTCTGCTCTCTATTCACTGCAATGGTGAGCACTAACAATAGAAATACACTGTATGTGCATTTAATTTACAGACTGTAAATCAAAAACAAAACAAAAAAAACGTGACATGTTATGAGAAAAATCATTCTTCACCAGTCCCTCTCATCTTGAAAGAACAAAGGAACAGATGGAATATTTAAAACAGAACAGGGAAAATAATTAACCAGGAGGAACTGAACACAGAAACGGTACAACAGTGTAATATTCTCCAGATTTCTTCCAGTGTTCTGTCAGATTCAGCCTTTGCTGTCAACACAAGAATAACATTTCTTTTCAAGCACTGTGGGTGTACAATATCTGGTAACCTTTGAATGTTCAAACATGCTCCCTCCCAGTAGCTCACAAGATTGTTGAAGTACTTGAACCACCTGCTTGCTGGTTAGGTTTATTTTTCCTTGCTATCTCAGCGCCTTAATGTCAGAAAATGGTTTTGGGAATCACCTTGGTCTTAATGTGTCTCAATTATTACTTATTATAGTCAATATATATTTTAGTGAGGTTTAAAGTAAAAACAAACAAACAAACAAAAACATTTATGTCAGAAAGCAAACAAGTAAACTAAATTGTTAGTGAGTTTTCAGACAATGGCTTGTTGTGTACAAACCTGCATTTGCAATTAGCCCCCTTGACTTTTCAAATGCTTTTGATGAAAATAGTTTGCATGTGTGTAAGCTAATCTTGTTATGAGTAAAACACTTCTATAAAGGCATCCGGGGGTTGTTTGAGAACAGTAGGGAACAAACAGCATGATGAGTCCAATGAGCACACCAGGATGGTCAGGAATAAAGTTAAGGAGAAACCGAAAGCAGGATTAGGTTATAAAACAATACCAAGCTTTGTACATCTAACTCCAGCGTTTGAAAATAGAAACAATATGGCACAGTTTAAAATTGATGTCTAAGGACTGCAGATGTGGCTTCTCATGGCTTTATTTCAACCATAACTCGGTTCTTGGAGTGCAGCAAACTGAACTTTTTGTTGTACCTGAGAATCCTAAGGTTAGTGGAAACCTAACAGTGAATATCATGCTGAGCAAACAATCCCTGCTTATAAAATGGTGGTGTTTTGATGGGACAGGAAAGACGGCCAGAGATTGATGGGGCTAAATACAGGCAAAATTGAAGAGAAAACTGAAAGACTTGAGGCTGGGGTTGCCTCACTTTGCCTTCCAGTGGGAAAGTAGATCTAAGTAAATGGTGAGATGTATATTTCTTAGATTGTAAAGTACATCTAAATACACGCTGCGTGTATTTAGATGTATTTGGGGGACTGGACATGAATGCATGACACACTTTTCTGGTTTCACATGTAATAAAAAAAAATTGTTTAATCCTCTAACTTCAAAATTAAGTACTAATTTGTGTGGGCATCTCGCACACAGTTACCAAAAACCGTAAAAATATCCATTGATGAATAGAGGCATTCTCAACTAAATATAAATATTTAATTTAACTTTATCTGAAACAAAAGTGTGACCGAGGCATATGAGAAACAGTCGTTATGTTTGTCTTTCTGCCAACTCAACTATAAACTGTAAACAATGATTCATTTAAAGTTTGGAGCCCATCGGACTCTTGCTGTTCTCCTGCCAGGGTCTGTCCTGCTCCAGGGACAGCATTTTTGGACCGATCCACTCTGCAGTAATAACAGGCACATGAACAAAATATCTTCACCTCGCTTTCCTCCTCCTCTTCATCGAGACGTACAGACTGAGATTCACTCCAAACAAACAACAACAAAAAAAAACACACGGCTTTGATTAAAATGAGAACTATATATTATTTTAACTTCAAAATATTCTTTAAAAGTTGGAGAAAAAAACAGGGATTGTGAGTGTAGGGGAGGTGGAGACCAATAGCACTTAGGGAAAGGGTCAGTGAGCATATCTCTTAAACATCTGTGCTCTTCAGACCAGGAGGACTAAGCACACTCTGCTCAAATTTTCCTCTAGCCTTCACTTTTGTCTTTGGTCCAACTTTGACACCTGCTTGTGTAATCTAGTGCAGTAGGATAGATATGTGCTCAATGCCAAAAGGAGTTTAATAGAGAAATTACCTGTGAGGCTCAGTAATTACAACCTAACAACTAAGTAATAGCAAGTATCTTTTTTCATATGATTTTTCCACTACAAACAATTCTTCTAGAAAAAAAAGCTAGAAAAAAGTTTTAAGAATTGTTAATAAGCATTGGTATATAACTAAAAGCCCAAGGATAGATTGCTTCAAATAAAAATCTAAAAGCTATTTCAAACTCAAAGAATGACAAAGGAGCCTGACTAAGAAAAGATCAGCACATGTTTAATAACGTGAAAGAGATATATATACTTTTTAAGTGAGATTATGCTGAGTTTTCAAGGTCAGCAGCAGAGATGCAGAAATGATTTTACTTGTTGATACTGGAAGTGGCCAAACCTACCAGAACTACAATGCAAAGGAAGTTCAGTAATTAAATGTAACAAACCCTGAATGTGCTGCAGAACCTCTAAACAGTGTTTGGTAGCTTTGAATTCAACAAAAAAGGAAACAACAGAGGATAATTCCTAACTTATGCATCAAAGCATAAGTCCATAATATTTTAAACTTTTACTTAACTTAAAACAGAGAATTTTACCAGTATAAGATTTTAACTCTCAACTGTGTAGGTGAGAAGAAATACAGACACAGCGATGGTAAAAAGTATAAATTGAACCCCGGGCTTAGGCAAGTTTTCATAAAGCTGGACATACAGCAACTATCTAGAATAAATAAAAGATAAGGACTATATGTGGATTATCCTTAAACATTCATTTTGTAATCAGCAATCCCAAAATATCCTACTTAACATGAAAATAATTAGATTATTTCTCAGAATTTGTGGTTTCTTTTATCTTAAACACTAATTGACACCATTTTGCAACGTAAAAAGCCCAAACTCTTTTAACAAAACATGGCCATTTCCGTTTAAAGGTTCTAAAAGGAGCAAAACAAATTACTCTGTAATTTACACTATTTAGTGTAATAGGGCTTTAAACAATGAGCTTTCCAAGAGCAAAGCAGCTCCATCCTGAATTAACAGTAGAAACACCCAGAGCTACGATTATTTTCTCATCTTCTTATTAACTGAATTACCCACCCTTGTTTCCTATAAGTAATTTACTTTATTACAGTAAATCTATACAATATGTACAAAACAAAGTTTTAAATCAAATTCAACTTCATGATCTCATGTTGCTCGTGATGAAAAGTGGCATCAACATTTCCAGCTGTCTTCACAGTGGAAAGTAATCTCTGACCCAGAAGCTAACATCTTGCAGGCTGCTCCACTTTGCATGCATTCCATATGTAGTGACATCAAAGAGGATCTGTTTTCTATGGTAGCATTCAGCTCACATTTTCCACTCAGCAAGATGCTACCTGTGCAGTCCACAAATTTGCAAACTCCCTCACAAAACCAAATGAATAATTCCGCATGGTCTAGATTACCATTCTAACCATTGTGCTCTAAATATTTAAATAATATTACGAAATATTCTGAAAGCAGACTTCTGTCTTCTGTGCTAGTCAAGTATTTAAAACAACACAGTCTGTGCTGAGGGTTAGAATAACATAATGAATAACACACTGTGCAAGAGGCCTTTTATGAAACATGCAACCAAATCCAACATTGTTGTTCTGGCCAATAAAATTCACCACAGAGTGATATTCAAAACATAATAAAAAAAAAAAATCTAAAATCTACAGCCTTTAAATGTGTCACTGAAATGTTTGGACTCTGAGCAAAAAATTTTAATTTCTTCTTGTCTCAATTGGTAGCTGTAAATAAAATGATTATGCTTCTAGTAAATGCTGGCATAAAAGTCAACCACACATTTAATTTTAGATCGGCATCTGAAGTCCCGAAGTGCATTGTCTGAAATCTGTTCAAGTGTTATAGATCCACACTACATGAATGTGTTACCTGAGTTATATCCCTAAATGACTTTTATATGTATCATTTCTGGTTATAACCAAAAACAACAATTATAAATACAATTGTGGGAAAAAAATACATTTCCATCAGCATATACTGTAAATAGATTGCTAGCAGATTGTCTTTGCAACCCCATTGTGACAAATATGTGAACTGTTTTCTTCAAAAGCAAGAAGCGCTTCACACATGTAGGTTATTAAGAAGTAGAATCTTGTAAATTTAATTTAGATAATTTGTCATCAATCCAGATTATCTAAACATCCATTATCATGAAGCGTCACCCAGGGGCTGGTGCCTATCTCAGGCCGTCACTGGGATACGCCCAGGACAAGTCTAACTTAATACCTTTTAAAATTAAATAAAAAACCTTTAAGTCTTTACACCAAAAAGGCATCACTCAGTTGTGCCCCAGATGCATTTTCCATTGTTAAAACAGAACATGCAGACAGACATACCAAGAGTCTAAAATTCAAATTTACCTCGAAGACTTCGTCATCCAAGATTCTGGTACCAAAGACTGTAATGCCTTCAGTGTCGATCACAGCTTGGTCACTTCTTTTAAGTGGTTTGGTCAACTTCTTCTTACAGTCCACAAAGATGGCAATGCTCTTCTTCTCAACGCTGATAGCGACTCTGTGCCATCTGTGCAGTAAAATGAAAGGTCAGACATGATGAACTAAGAGAATAGTACTTTATCTAGTTCAGAGGACTTCAAATCTACATTCAGTGACATTCACACACACATTCACACACTGATCAGGGAATATTCCATTTTTTTTTGCTTTCCTACTTTTTGAAATACAAGAGCCAGCCAGTTTATGAAAAACAGCCGTCTCATTGTGTGAAACAAAATCTGCCTGGTAGTTTGTCTAAAGCTCCAGATCAATCACAAGGTCATCAATAAAATTTTGTGTACAGACATGAAGATAATTTTTTCTGCTCTACACAGTAGGGACAAGCCTTTGGTTTGCCAATTGTTAAGTAGTTATGCCCAGCTTGTTTTATTTATTTTAATATGAGCTGTCATAATGTGACTTTGGATTTTTAAAGGCGGGATTTGTTAGCTACGCTTGGCAGAACGTAGAGATCTGCTCAACATTTAACCCACTTCAATAGAACATCTTTCCACCTGCAAAACACCTTCAAAGACAAATTCATATTTGCATTTAGTCCAGATAAGCAAGTGACAAAGGCACAAGTTCTGAAATGACTTCTACAAAGTTTAAAGACACTTTAGTACAGTTTGTTGTTGTACAGTTCCACAGCTTCTAAAACAGAAACTGACAAATGTTAACACATCCGACAGTGGTTGACCAACCACTGTCAGAACAGCAGTGAACAGAATGAGGCAAATTTTATACAACCAGCTGTCATTTTTTGTATTACTCTTAGTCTGCAACTGATGGAGACAGAGTCTAACGCCAAAATAAACTGGCAAGGGTATTTCTTATTCTGTACGCCAGGTGATCTGCTGCAAGATGTAGACACAGTCCAGTTAAAACAAGGATGTGAGTCACAAAGGGGAAAACATTAATGACACTGAAAAGTGGTCTGATCTGCAAGGCAATTTAAAAGGTAGGAAGTTTGCAATTATCTGTGTCATTAAATGTCCACTTAGGTTGCAACAAAAGAGAGCTAATAAAGTAATTCTAAAACAGTCCCTTAGACATTAAACAGTAAGGGCTAGTCTTTTAGTAGAATTGGACATAAAGTTGTTGTTTGTTTTTTCAAACACAACAACAGAAAAGATTGTATACACCCCATTCGAAATGGTGTGTCAGAAAGTATAACCCCATAAGCAACTACTTCAAAGTTCTTTATGTAAAGGACCATGCAAAACTATACCTGCCAAACTTTTAAAAAAAGAAATAAAAAACAAGGAATTGTCTTGCAAAGGAACTACAACCCCCATGCTGTAAGTTAATAATTAGTAATATAGCATAAGACAATTACCAACTAATATTAATGTCATGACTACTATTAGACCTACATACATTTTGCTGAAAATACTGAAAGATCCTACACATTTATTCAGCTTTGGTGATAAAGTGCATGATTTATGCTCTAGTGACTTGAACTAATGCATAAATTTAAGTTACATTCTGTAGTAGTTGTCCATGTTTAAATTTCAGGTGGTTGCAGGGATTGGTTTGTGGCACAGTTAGTAGCGCTGTTGCTTTACAGCAATGTCCTGAGTTTAAATCCTGGTTTGAGGTATTTCTGAACGGAGTTTGTATTTTCTCCCCATGGTTGCATAGGTTCTCTCCAAATATTCCAACTTCCTCCCATAAAGGCATAAATTCTAAGTTGTCCGCAGGTGTGTAGCTGTGCATGGTTGTTTGTCCTGTACAAGTAGGCGGGTATGGTCGGGTACTGCGTACCCCTAAAAGATTAAGCGGGGGTACGCAGTACCTGCAAGAGAGGGGTGCGCTGTCTACTGTAAAAAAATCAATGGGTGCACTGTGTAGCTGTGAGTGCATCCACTGTTAGAGCAGCGGTGCAATAAGTCAATCGCGGAAGGTTTTGAGTTGATCTCGGCATTAGGTGACAAACTGAACACCACCTGGACGCTGAGACCAGCACGTAGTCATCTGACAAAAATAATAATCTCCACAATTATTGTTTCAACAAAGTGCTGCGCAATTCTGTGCGTTTCGGTTCCATTACCAAAATAATGGAAGAGCAGGAGTTTAAAAATAACTAATCAACCACTGCTGTGTTCAGGGGAGCGCTTATTAATAGTTGCAAAATAAATATCAAGCCTGAAAACCTAATATCGCAACGGACTGAAGGTTATGTTTTTTTAAAGTAATCTCTGCTCGGCTTGCGGAGCACAGGCAGTTGCCAAGGCAACGGGTATGCTTAAATGACAGAGAGAGAGAGAGAATAAAAAGGTACAAATGGTTTTGAGTTGATCTCCTGTTCAGGTTATTTTAACATTGTTTACCTTTGCTGTGGCGCATTACAGCCGCTGCAGTTTCTGAACGTTCAGTAAACGACAAACTTGGACTAATTACCTCGTTCGTCTGTGAGTATATGTCATTCACGACAAACATCAAACACGGTAAATATGTTTCATTAAGTATTTAAAAAACAAAAGGGTTCTACAGCGATAATTATGTGAAATTAAATTAATTGTCTAACATTTAAAAAAAATTGTTTGGGCATCTCGCTTTGAGCTCAGAATCAAACTATTTTTATTTTTTGCCTCTTATTTAGCTGGAGATAGGAACCAACACCTCTCCCCACCCCACTAGGGACAAGGGTGTTAGAAAATAAATAAATGAATGAATGAATGGATGGATGGATGGATGGATGGATGGATGGATGGATGGATGGATGGATGGATGGATGGATGGATGGATGGATGGATTTAGTGGAAATATTGATGTTGATGAGACTTTCTCCAAAATGCTAACCTTTTTCAATCTTTATAGCTCCACTGTTGAAAATGAGGCTCTAACATTCACAAATGACATTGAAATAAAATCCAGTCCAACATCTGGTTTGAGGTGATTCCTCTGGAACCTGTTGGAGGAAAAATATCCCAACTTCAGAAGATGTGGCCAATGTTGTAGTCAAGACCACCTAACCTGAGACCAAGACAAGACCAAGACCAGAGTGTATGGAGACCGAGACAAGACCAAGACTTTTAAGGTCCGAGACCAAGTCAAGACCAAGACCGAGGGAAGTCGAGACCAAGTCAAGACCAAGACCAGCGCCCCGTGATACATGACACAATAAAATGTGAAATATGATCAAAATTGCTAATCAAATTGATCTGAAAGATTCACATTCCCATAAAAACACCTAGATATTAAATACTTAGAGCTAAAATAAATTTAACCAATCTTAAAAGATAATACCCTGGGCATTTGCCCATATCATTCATGTCAGAAATCACCACGGTCTGCACCATTAAACATAGCAATTGAGGCAAAGCCCTGACGGTAAACAACGCTCAACTATGAACACTGACCAAAGAGCAACAAGCAAGACTGTTCACTATGACTGTTCTCACCCTCTCTTCCTGCATGAAGCCAAGCAGCACAATGCTGTAATGTCTACCATTATGGCAGACATTACTGCTGCCACTTTCAACGAAAACAATCAACGAGCAATGCACATGCTCTGCGTGCTCTTTCGTTCTCTTTCGATAGCTACTGCAGTGTACGCAGAGCATTACAAGAACAAAGAACGGCTCTCCGTGAGGCTCCAGTCCTATCTTCTTAGTAAAGAGAAGTTCAGAAGACTCTGATTTATGCGGCACGTTAGTCAACACCTCAGCACAATAATTCAGCGCAGTGAGTGACTTTTTTTTCATCACAAATGCTTATGTGTCTCTGTACAGCTAGCTTTGCTAACATCACGTCAAAGGAGCTTCTTTTCTAAGTTACGAAAAAAGTTAGACGCAGTCCCCACCGTCTGTGAAAGCGAAGCGCTGCTGAATTAGCTGTCGCCATCGGATTTTTTATAATTTATGCAGCGCAATTCTATTACTGACGATTATACATCACCCAGTTCTTAAATCCTTACTCTGGCCCCCTGTAGCTCAGATAGACTTTAAACTAGTTCTGTTCACTGAATGGCGTAGCACCAAAATACAATATAAAATCTTTTGTTGCATCAACTTTCCAGACCCCCAGGTGTGCTGTGGTGGCGCAGGAGTTTGTGTGGAGGCCTCGGTCCTCGGCGCGGCTGTCGCAGGTTCAATTCCCGGCCTGGCGACCTTTGCCGCATGTCTTTCCCCTCTCTCATTACCAACTTTCCTGTCAATTAACTATCAAGTGGGGGCCACTAGAGCCAATAAAACCTTAAAAAAATAATAAAAAGAAAACTTTCCTGCTCTGCATCGCCAGAACCAAGCATAGAGAAGGAGCATTTAGTTTTTATGCATTGCTAATCTGGAACAGACATCAAGAAACCTACAAAACACTGAGTTCTTAAATCAAGGCTAAAAACCCATATGTTTAGAGTTGACTTTCATTAATTGACAAGGTTGATTGGACTTTGAATCACCTTGTTACTGAAGTGTAATTTATAAACTTAATGTAAACATTTGGAGCCAAAAATTGACAAAATACTCAAAATTGAATAACAAACTCATTTATTTAGTTAGAAAAATAAGTTACTGTCAACCCTTTGCCTTTTCCTCTGACTAAAGGCGCCCCAGCTAAATTTTAGATGAAAGGTCACATCTTGGTATGTCTGTGGTTATTCACTTGTTAGTTAGGTGATTTTAAAAGGGAATTGATGAAGATAAGCAAGGCAAGTCAATGTGTATAGCACATTTCAGCAACAAGGCCATTCAAAGTGCTTCACAAAATAAAGACTAAAAAAAAGAAGAAAGGATTACATTGCAGTGGTGTACTAAAGTTGTAATTCAGACTAAAATTTGTGGAATTTTAGTTAATATTATTCAAAACCATCTTCAAACAAATAAGTTTTTAGCCTTGATTCAAATCCACCTTGATGATGGGTTTTATTTAGAGATATTTATTACCATATAGGGGTTTCAATACAAATTCCCCTGACGCTCTTTTTATTTTTATTTGTAAAAAGGTTTAAAAACAATGCAACATTCTAAGTCAGTTACTTTAAATTGTTTAGATGCAATGTCACAAAATGTGAAAACAGGAGCATGAGTATTTTTCCAGAGCAATGCATTTACATATATTTTGTGATATACTTTTTTAACAGAACAAAATCCACACAATGAAACATTTATATGCATTTCTGGTCCCATTTATATAAATGATTGAAGGCAACTTTTAATAGAGGTTTGAATATGCTTCACATGGGAGCTATGCAGTTCATAAGGATCCTCACCATTGCACATATCACTACGCCATGGCTGTAAATTATCAAGACAAAACAATGGCTGTCATTATATTGTTAGCTACAATTTATCTGCCATTACAGTCTGACTTGTTCCATGTGCTATTAATGACTAAACAAACATGTGATAATAATTAATCTGCAGAGTAGTAAGTCACTTTAGCAGGCCAGAGGAGCTTGAGAAAATACTTTGGGAAGACTGGTTTTGTTTGAAATAAAACATGACCTATCAATCATATTAAAAATGTTTGAAATGATCTTTAATTTGTGCTGCTCTCATATTGAGACAACCCCACAGGCTTCACCACGAAGGTTCCAACACTCAAACCCCAATTTAAATCTAAACCACAGGACAGGGGAGATTCTGGAAACACTAAAGTCAACCACCCAGGTTTTACCTCCAGTGTTTTTTTCTGAAAAGGCAATCACTTACTTGCCATCAGCAAGGTTGATGGAGCGGAACAAAGGGTATTCCTCTGGGGTGGGCTTGCCATGCTGGTCCTCATATAGGAAGACGGGGGCTCGGCCCACCTCCACTCCCAGCTGCTGGAGGCCTTGTTTGTTGTATATGGATAGAAGGAAAGACTGGAGTCTAGCCTTGGGCTTGATAGTGAACAGAATGGAGAAATCTTCAGGAAAAACTCCTCCTGAAAGTGACAAAAGAAAACAGGAATGGAGACTGGCATGTCAGTAAGCACTTGCACATGTGCAATTAAAAAAAAAAGGGTAAACAATTTTTGCAGCACTGCTCTGCAACACATTGATTTAATAACAAGAACGACTTAAATTTTTCCATTTAATTGAGTTATTCATGCGAAACTGATAATAAATTCCTTTGTTCCAAATTTCTGATCCTGTTGCTTCATTGAGTTTAATGTTTCATGAAAAACATTTTTTGTTTTTTGAAGTTGGATGCTGCGTACTTGGCTTTTTGAAAACATTCAACAAATGGGATAAAACAGGAAACAGAAAGATGCTCGTAGACTTTGGCACAACAAGTAAAAAACAGATGGAGACACTTCAGCGCTGCAGCTGCAGCCATCTGTGTTTTTAAAATGAAAAGGTTAAGAGCAAGTGGTGGATGCAACAGAGAAACAGAAACTGTCTTCTGCTCATCCTACAGCAACACTACGTTTGCTGTGTGTAGATGGTTTTGCCATATATCTAATAACTCTCAGTAAGTAAAATATTAAAAATATTTTTTACCATGCAAAGACAATCTGTAAAGAAGATACTATGGCTATTGTTTTTACAAACTATATGTAAAAAAAAAATGCTACAGTAACACATTCAGACTTTATTTTATCCTTTGTAAACTTGTCACAAAAAGTATGGAAATATGTGTTTGGTAAATTCTTTTTCTTGTAAAAATGTTTCTGGACAATAAATCTTCTACCATTGGAAAGTGTGTTTATACCCCTTTAAATGGCGCCACATTTGTAAGCAAAATGCTTTTGTGGCTCTAGCAGCAGAGTGTGTTTGAAAAAACTCAAAAACAAAGAGGCAGTGTGATGGTAGGCAAGACATCTGCCTTACTGGAAAAAACAAGGTTTGTTGTCATTTGATATTATCTGAGTGTATATATATATTCTGAGGAGACTACCAGGGAATCCCACATTGATAAAAAAGAGAACAGGTGATCCAATTTAAATATATTGCATTAATTGGTCACAAGTAATCAAATTAAGTTTACCCATGTTAATTTATTACGTTTAATAAGTTGGCAAGTTAACCAAATGTAAATAAAGTAAGTTTGACAAACTTAATTCACTTACTTGTGCCCAATTGACAGTTTTTAGTCCATCTCTCCAATCTAAGAGCCCTATCACTAGCCTCCATAAGATGAAGCTTTCCCCTCAAACGGTTGTTTAACAGACTACCTTCAGAAATTTGGAGTGGAAAGGAATTAGCTTCTTTTATTGAATTAGCCTAAACTCAACCCTATTGAATACTTTTGGGATTAGTGTGGGTGTGCTGTTCTGGCCACAGACAAACAGAATCCCACTTGTCTTCCTTTGAAATCTGGTGGAAGAATGGGATGGCATCCCACAGCAATGTGTGATCAAGCCGGTGATCAGGAAGAGGAGGAGGTGCCAGTTTCTTGTGGTTGGGTATGAGATTTTTTCCAAAAAGGATTGGTACAACAAATTGAAACTAAGCTAACAATTGATTACTTTTTTTTTTGCTAAGTATGTACACTTTCCACTCTCAAAAGTGAAGTTTTCTTACTTTCTCTATTTTGCAAAAGACCTAAAGTATAAACCATCTTAATATTTCCTTAGTTACTTTAATTTTGGTATACATAATTGTTTTTTAAACCAGATCACAAATGAATTAGGGCAATTACACTTCCTGTCATAGTATTTGCCAAGAGCTTAAGTAGGCAAATGCTACATTTCACCATTTCCAACTCAGTTCTTAAATATGATTTGTCTTAATATCTCAAGGTGATATTCAAGTATTAATATTTTCTGTTCCAAATGCTGTGTGTAACTCCAGATCCTCTAGTAATGCTGGTGCTGATCAGAGCTCAGGACTTCAAATCTATTTTAAAAAGCTGCCTGCTGTTTAAAACAATAAAACAAGCAAAATAACGTTAACAAACGTAATTAGTGCAGGTAAAATTTCTCCCTGCCAGGAACGTAAAATAAATTGCTGTGGCAGTTTAGGACTCTTTTCACTATTAGTACCAGTAACTAGAAAATAACAGGCTGAAAAGGCATCTATATTATTCTAATTATATACATCATGATTCATAATGTCCATGCATAAAAACATGGTTTAATTTCAGTGTCTCAATTCAGAAAAATCTATTAACAACAAAGGAAATTGGCAGAAAGTAGATTTATATCACTTAGTGGATTTAACATTTAATACTTTTTATCCAGAAAAGCAAATATTTGTTGCTAGGAGTGAGCTTCTTTTTATTAAAGTAAATGTAGACTTATTTCTTAAAATCAACCAGAAAATAAGTCGTAAACCATAAAAGATGATGCCAATATATCATAATCCCACCAGAAGTTATGTCAACCACTTTGCACTTTGTTTGCTGTACCTTTTCCATAGAACATACTCCTGTCTCAGTGCTCATGTGCTTGGCAGTGCCTTCTTCATTCATGGGATTATTGTTAGAGCTACTGCTGCTAGTAGCCTTGGATATTCTAATTTTCGATTCAGAAGTAATCAACCGTATGCTTCTCTCCAAGACATAACCACTGAACTCCAAACTTTGTAACTATTTTTTTACCCATAGTAAAAATAGTACTCTTGACTCTGAGCTACTTTATTTAATAAAGCTATTGCTATTGAATCTGAGTACTTCATTTGTTGTTGCATAGAAAGTACACATGGCTTGATAACTATGTTTCTGTGCATCAATTGGTGTAATACTGACTTGCTTTTGCCTTTCATTGAAAGCTCTCCTTGGTTGTATGTGCTTCTTTTCTGGCAAAGCCTTTGACTGAACAGTTAGCTATTAACTATGTGTACGCCCTTTGTTTTCTTTTTCATAGAAAATACTGCTTAAACTGTCCTCTCAACCCTAGCCAATCACAGAAGGTGGTCATTTATACTCAGTCTGACTTTTTCCAGGCTGCAAATGAATAAATGCAACCAACTGAACTTCTTAGATAGATCACTTTTTAACAAATAGCATTTATCAATTAAATTTGATCGCATTGTTTCTAAATTAGATTAAGCTGTACATAAGTGTCAGGAGACCAGCTACAGATGACTTTAGATCAAATGATCTCCTGCATTGTTCTAGTGTGCAACATACTTATTTCCCAAATATGAGCACAAGAACATTTTCAAAAATGTTCAGCATTATATAAACCTCTTCACTAAGTGAAGAACTTTCTGATGTCTCAAAGTATTTCTGAAAGTTTATGGTAGTTTTGTGAAACTGCTAGCCATCCAAAAGAGGTAAAAAGTATCTATACCAACCTGGGAAGAGCTGTTTGGTTGGAGCACTGATCTGAGCGTTTTTCGTCACTCTATATGCTACGTCAGGCTTGGATCCTCTCCGAACTGTGCAGAAACCTGGTGTTTTCCGGACTCCTTCTGGAGAACTCTGGAAGTCTAGCGCTTTAAGTACATCTACAGGTTCAGCTGAGGAGACAAAATAGAAGATTTGATTAAATATGAGTATTTTTTTTACAGCAAAATTAAATCAAATGTAATAAAAAATGTGTTGTGTATCATTATACAAATTGTGTTGCTAACCTATATAGTAATTTTTAGAAAATGAAACTTGAAATAACATGAAATTTAAGCGCAACACAGGCTTAAACTGAAGTGTTGTCCTTAAACTTTAACAACATTATTCAAGAAATAATTGCAGAAATCTAATGAACAAAACATTTCCCAGCATTGCAATGTTTTTTTGAGACCTCTACCTCTTAAACAAAGTTAGCTATTTTTTCACTTTTTACTTCCTTAGTACCTGTCTCAAAATGATACACTGGGTGCTAAATGGTTAACCTTTTAATGTTTTTTTTAAATCTACAAACTTTAATGCTGCATAAAGTGCGACTATGAGAACCAACATTGCATATGATATGACTTCACAATCAGATTTTAAAAGTTTAACTTACAATCAGCAAAAATGCAGGGTGAGTGTTTGTACAAATGAACAATAAACTTACTGCTAAAGACGTAATATGAACATGATTTACTCCAACACAGAGGGCAGCTTGACTTGGATAAAAGTCATGTAAAACTGGAAAAATGGAACACTACATATAACGTTTACTACCTACTGCTAGAGCTTTGTAATAGGTAATCAGACACGACAAGTTGAAGTTAAATCAGCATTTGCACCAATTATATCAATAGCCTATTTAAGCACTGTTGAACAAATCTATGAGCAGAGCCTTTTTTATGAGCTGCATTGGTAAGCAGTAAAATGGTGGCAACCATTCAAAAGGCCTAATTGGCCCCCTGCCTGGACTCTGCTGTTATCCCCTTCAGCTAAAAGGGTTCAGCATGTATGTGATGATGGGAGTAGCTGATGCTGATCAACAGGGCTTCAGAATAAGGAGAGCACAGGGAGGGGTGGCTTTACAGCCTTCTAAACACTCTCTTAGGCTCTTTTTATGCACTTTTCTATCAATGGACCAGGGACCTGAGTCAAAGAACTTTGCAATAATTATCACTGGCTCTCACTTGTTTTATCCCCTACTGTTTGTGTAGCTCATAAAAACTCATAGATAAAGCTTTGAATTTAGAGGTATGAAGGTTTAGGAGGAATTTGGGGCATTTTAATTGCTGAACAAGCCCTAAGATTTGGGAATAATAGAGTTTAAGAAGAACTGACGATTTTAGATTAAGATTAATATGGTTTTGATTCTTTCCCCACCCCTGCACCTTTATAATGCCTTACAGTAATTGTGTAGAAATGACAACACATATCCACATACGCTTATGTGTGTTCCACAATCCCGGCAAAAATCTGCTTTTTGAAAATATCATTAAGATTGCATCCTGGTTTAGAGAAAACTCCCGATTTTCCATACACATGTTTAAATATGAGCCAGCTGCCGCCATCAGAATAAACCAAAGTTTTAAAAGGTCATGGTTTTAAAACCGCTATGATTTTCCATCAACCCATTCCAGAAGTTTAAAGACCTTTTAATGAGATCCCATAGAAAGTGCCAGAATCATCAAAGTTTTTCCTGGCTGTATGGCACATTCCTTTTGCTGCAAACTGCTGGTCAGATGGCTTAAAGACAGCTGAATACATTTCTCTTGATTAGAAGACAGGCAAATTCAGCTGCTCAGGAAATATTTCTGGTTATAGAAAACAGTCATAGAGTGGATACTGAAAGAGCATAACCTAATGCGCTTACTAGGGTAACGTCACTTTGTGAGCACTTCTGTTAAGTAGAAGACTGCAGGTTAGTTTTTGGCCAATCTTTTTGTCTGTCTATTGTGAAACTAACATCAGATGTTAATTTTAAAACCACAGCTAATTATCAAGAGGTTTTATTCAACATTTTTGCATTAGTCAAAATAAAACTTTTAACTCTACAATCCATAGGTTGTATTATTTTAGAAAAACAAGTAGTAAGTCTTGTTCTCTTTAAATAAAAGCAGTTAGATCACACTCTGAAAACATGTTTTACTCAAGCTTGTCAACGATCAGTCTAAAACCAGATCATGCTAACTCAGATTCTTACGTCTGGTCTTAAAATGGCTGTGCAAAGAAATGATAGGAAGGATCAATATCTGACCATCCACTAAACAGGTCTCTGTGATCCTAATTACTTTTTTGCCACATCCCTTTCTTTCCTTTCCCTTTCTCTCATAAAGCACATATATCTTGCTCAATATATTTTACACATTTTCCATGAAAATGTAAAATCCCATGGAAATTTGTTTTATAGTTTTAGTTTTGATAATTGCTGTACAAGCAAGCAGATAATGTGTCAAATATGATGCCAAAAATGTTGCAGAAAAGCAGATGATTCAAAAAATGTTTTTGCTGAAAGCATCCAATAAACATTTTTCTGACCATTATTTATTGTATCTGTTTTTAAACAAAGAAGAATACATTTCAATTTCTTTTTAGTGTTTGTCAATTTTTAATAAGGTAAATCTAAAGCTTTTTAAGATGAATATTATTTAAATTTAAGACTAGCTTAAATTAAAAGGGTGGTATTGTGTATTTTCCAGGCACATAGTGCTATCTATACCACAATCCATTAACAATGCTATCTTCAGTTCATGTAAAAATTCTGTATATATTTAAAAAATGATTAAAAAAGAAATTCGACTTTTTAATTTTACCCCCTTAAATGGGGTCTCTGTCTCTTTAAAAAGCTCTTATTCTTTCCTATTTTCTGCCTTCAGCACTTCATCACAACAATGACTTTCCATTATGCCATTTACAGCATTGGATTGAGACATAATTTGTATGATACTTTTCACAGACTTGCAGTTCTGCCAGTTGTTTTCTTATTGCTGCTGCCACTAGTCTAGAGGAGCTGATTAGGAAAGGTGCAGGGGAGGCCAGTGCTTCTCAATTCTGGTCCTTGGAATTGAGAAACACTGGATCAACATGCCTTTCATGTTTTAGGTGTTTCCCTTCTGCCACACACTTGTCTTAAATCTGTAAGTTATTAACATGCCTGTGCAGCACCTGGTGGCTGCAGAAGAGGTCATGCAATCATTTGAATCAGGTGTTCTGGAACAGAGACACATCTGAAATACGCAGCGCTTTATAAGAGCAAGTGTTAAGACACCACCCAATGGCTGCCACAGGAGATTGAAAAAAGTGGCTACATGTTGTTGAGTTGTAAAGACTAGCCCACAAAGACTCTTTTTTTACTCAGCAGAGCTGTTGTAAACAGTGCTGAGTTATTTTGCTAATGCTGAAATGGCAGATGACACGTTCTGGCTCTGGGGTAACTTTCTTTTTTAGGTCTTTTTTAAGACCATGGCCATGTCTTGGAATTTTCAAAGCTTTAGTCACACACACACACACGCACACACACACAATTAATTTTGAATTATTGGGTGTGACCAAATTGCTCACCCTTGTAATGCATAATTACATTCCTTTTCTCCCACTCTCACTTCCTTGCAGTCTTTTACTTTATGAAGTGGGCTGCAACTGTTTTTATTCTGAAACTCAAATTTCCTATTTTCCGGGAAGCCCATCATCAGCTACAGTGCAGCTATAGAGCCCTGATAGAGTGAATGCTTTAATGTGCTAGTACAAACAATAACAGTGGCTTCATCTATGATTAAAGCATGTCTGCCTGAAGCTTTGTCAGAAAAATACACAATCAGAACCCACCAGAAGAAGATCATTTTCCTGTTGCTGTAGACAGAAATGTTTATATGTGGCTGGAAATGTGACTTTACAAACTCCACTATCTTGTATACAAAGCCATGCAAAAAGACATTCATACTCTCAACCTTTCAAAATAGCGCATCAATGTTAAATAAAAGGGCGGCAAATGATTTTTTTTTCTTCTTATGAATAAAATCTGAAGAACTTATTCATTCTGTGCCTTCCTGTTAAGTTTCAGAACCTTTCATTGCAATTACAGCTCCACCTATTTTGGGTTATGTCTGTACCAGCTTTAATTTGGACATCAAAAGACTGAAGCTTTTGCTAATTTTGTTTTGCAAAACACCTTAACCTCTGTCAAACTGAATTCTTGATGGAATTTAGTATGGATTTTGACTGGACCACTCTAATCATACAATATATTTGGATCTAACTCAGTCCATTATAGCTGTGAATGTAAGTTTTGGGTTGTTTTCGTGCTGAAGGTGAACCACTACTCCAGTCTCAAGTCTGAAACTAAAAAGTATAACTATTTAGCTCTTTAATCCAGAGTTATAGTTTTTTTCATTTTGTTAAACACCAATAATACACTTAAATATGAGTAGGGCATTTTAATATAGTAGTACTGGTTAAAAACATAAGCTGGCCAACAACCAGTAGTAAAACCTGAACTCCAAGTCAAATTCTTTCCACCAGCTATTTGTTTTCACTAGTACAGAAAGCAAAACAATGAAAAATCATTACAGCTGCGTCTAGACATAACTGGACTCATCTGGCTTTTAACTGGATCAAGAAGCAGGATGTGCCTTTGATAAACAAGGATCTGACTGGTCAGACTAAAATTCCTGAAGACCAACGTGACCTCTGCTGAAAGATTGGTGTCCATTTTCCCAAAAGTGGCCAACGTTAACTAGTAAGATACCATTTGTATGTGCAAATATGAATTTCACTGTGCTATGAAAAAGGGTCAGCACTCTCACAGATGTCATATGATTTTACTTTTTGATTTGACCCACTTATCCATTCAAGAATTAATAGTAGTTAAACACATATTTTTTAAAGCAAAGTTAATTTTCACTCTCCACACCAAGACCGAATTACTACCAAACATGTAGAATCAATAAATGACCTAAGCGAAATATCTGACAACATGAAATTAGCTAAGAAATCTCAGAAAGCTACACAAGATACTTTGATTGTAGTCAAAGACATTTGTCAGTGTGTAAAATCTGGAAACAGAGTGCCAGTCTCAGTTTGTGGCCTTAAGCTTGGGTGCACTTGAGTTATTCAGTAATCTAAAGCACACCAACAAGTTAAACTCTGAATGTCTCATTAAAAAAAAAGAATTAAAATAAAGGTTGGGAGTGAAATACTCTGGACCAAAATCTGTGTTGTGGTCTGGAACAGGACAGCTCATGCTTGAAAAGGCGCTTAAATTAAAAAATTCTGCAAGGAAGAGTGGGCCAAAGTCCCTGCAAAGTGATGTGAATAACTAATTACAAGTTATCGCAAGCATCTGATGGCAGGCCTTGCTGCCAAGGGTGGCACAACCACTTATTAAGTAGAGGAGGCAATTACTTTTTGACATGGAGTCAGGCTGGTTTAAATAGCTTTCTATTAATGAATAAAATAGTAATTGGAAAATTTGCTTCTATTGATTTTTGCACCTTTTGTCTGACATTAAAACATGTTTGATAATTTTAAACATTTAAACGTAACAAAATAAAAATGAAAAATTGTACAGAATATTAGCTTGTGCTGTAATACAATACACCTTTTAAAACACTTTTTGAAATATCAAAACAAGTTAAAAATTCTTAAAATTACTCCAGTTAATGTAGCAAAGAAAGGCAGGAAGTGCTGATTGCACAGTTCCTATTTGCTTCTAGACACCAGGAGCAGTCCTGATAGGTGGAGCTATGAAGTCTACATGCTGAAGCCATTATGGTGCTGGCACCACTTCCTTTACCCCCTAACTAAAACATACATACTAACTGAAAAAAATCCATCCCTATTGCTACTTCCACTGTGAATAACCGCTTGAGATGTGATTCAAACCTCTATATGCTCAAAAGATTTTATGAAGTAGTCCAGATCTGCCCTGTGAAAGCAAGGGAGGAGTGCAGAGTCTATACTGGCTGAGAGAAACTGGTTCTCTCCTGTTTTTATTAGTAACACTGCTGAGAAATCTAGCACTCGAGTGATTTATCTTCCTTTTCCATCTCGGATAAATTCAGAATAAACATCATCGGGTGAAGGTCAGAAAAGGTCTTTATAAGCAACTCTGCCAATTAACAGTTTAATAGACTGTACAATTATTTAAACAGAGGCAGAATAAAAAGACAAACTGAAGGCATCAAATGGCAGGTTTGAAACCTCTCACAAAATGCCTCATAAAAAGGAAAATAGTCTGTGGCTCGCCTGAAAATAATTCCAAATTCAGAGCTACTGGTTCCTGAAAAAAGACTGCTTGGACTGAAGGTCTCTTTGTGAGTTTTAGAATGCCTTTCTGCGTTACTGCATACCTCAAGGGCTCATATATTCCAGATGTGCTGAATTGGCCGAGAACACCCCCCCCACACACACACACACACAGACTCTCCCAGACGCCCCTGACTCGTCAGCCCCCTCTCCGTCCACAGTCATTGCTCCACAGAAGCCCTGAAAAAATGGGGCAATATCCCAAAACCATCATGGACCCCAAAATAAGAAGGTATGGCTTTTTCACTTTTCAGGCTCCAAGAAGGTGAAGTAAATGTGCATTTCTCTCAACATATCTTAAAAAAAAAAAAAACTTTCATCCCTCCAGCCGAAAGAGAAATAAAACATATTCTAATGATAAGGACAGAAAGCCACATGAGAGACCAGACAGTTCTCTCATGGTGAACATACTAAAGCAGTCTCTCCACAGTCTGAGTAGTAATTTGTCAGTCTATGATTTTAATGACACAGCTGCCAAGGACCTATGATATGGCATCTGCCATGTTTACAAGTCATCCCTATGTAACATGAAGCATGTTTTGACATGACAGACCCCAGTTTGTACACTGTAAAACATCAAAACACAATTTCATCCTCCACGGGCAAAAAGTCCATATACCCTTCATCTATTTACCTATTCCAGTTTGAAGTTTAGGGTTAGTCTGTGATTCCATTTCAAACCTGGGCGATTATAACTTCATGTCTCGGCGGCTCTGTGGTTTTGCAGCAGCATCTCAGCGTGTCTCGCCTGTCTTATTTTGTGTCACTACCATCCACAGGGAGTTGGCAGTATAGGCAGCAATTAAAGCATGCTGGAAAGCCTGTAAATGTTTGCCAGCACATCATGCAATTATGGCCAGCTTAAACATCTGTCAATATGCAGACACATGGGCACATGTGCAAGCATGGCACTACAGACTTTGTGCTGATAATCTTTTTAGCTCAGGTTTCTGAGATATGCTTTTGTGTCAGGGAAATAATCAATTACTTGGAAGAAAATTATGCTGATGGTTCTAAATTAAGTAGACCCCTACAAGGCTATGCATATTATTTTATTATAATTTGATGAAGCATATCATCAAACAGCTGTAACTTTAACAAAATTGGACCTCAGTGGGAAAAGTACTTTTATATTTTTAAAACAAGCAAAATGAGCACTGCTAAAAACCATACATGCTTAATATCTCCTCTGAAAGTGCTAATATCTGTCCCTTTTAACAGTTCAAAAACCAAACATACCTTAGTATGCATTAACATGCATAGTGGAAACCATTTTGGCATTATTGCATATGCTTATATCTACGGTGTTCTTTATTTCCACTCTTGAGGTTAGAGCCAATCAGCACCAATGAAAATAAATGTTGCTACTGGATTGAGTGCTTGGCAATGCTAGCCAATAGCATGTCATGTAGCATTACGCCAACATAGTTCAGCTTCCCAAACTGCATTTTCTTTTGAATACGTTAGGTATGTGCTACAAATAAATCTGCAAACAGGCAGATTTTCTGTGAATATTTTCAATCACTTTCCATAGAAAAATCTCCAAATAAGAGGAAGTAAATCTCAGAAAACCTTTATCAATAATAACAAAACTGTTATTACAAATTTGCCAACAGAAAAATTTAATGCGGGTATTTTGAAGACTTCTCCGTTTTTAAAAAAGTTAGCCATTCCTAATTTCTGCTACATCAAACAAAGGTGAAAGCATATTGTTTGCATATTCTCTATACAAGTGGGAAAAAAACCATCATTTTGTTTATGATTACCAGACTTAAGCACCTCATGTATTACTTATGATGCCGAAAATAGATAAAATCAGGTGTTTTTGACCAAGAAACGACACTTCAGTTTTAAAATTCTGAATTTTCAGTCAATTATATCTTGTATTAGGCTTCAAAAAGATTAACCCAACAAAGCTCAATAAATAATTTTTGAGACAAATATTTCTGTGGAAAGTGTACATCTAAGAAATACACGGATGATAAGTGATACATTTATTACTTTGTTAAACAGGTAGAAGACTCAATAAAAATCTTTATCTAATGTATTGCTTTTGATACAAGAACTTCTAAGTTCTCTTTCTCTTTAAAGTGGAATTAATCCCTAAATCATCTTTATTTGCTGATAAATTGTCTCAATAAGTAATTTAGGGTTCTTTCTGTATGTCTCTGTGAATTTTGTGCAAATTCGTTTAGTTTGACATTATTTCGCCTAAAACCATCTCAGAGTCAAAATATGCCTAAGCAGTTGAATTCTCTTACTTTTTAAAACAGAATGGTTTTTCGTCAAAAAAGTCCTGTGTTCACACTTTTGCCCTGTGGCAAGTCAGGAGTTGGAATAGTGAGCATGGCCACAGAGAGCATTGATTGATAGCATTACTCAGCTCTATAAATGTATGATTTATTTGCAAAGTGGACAAGGAGTGGAATGGGTCTCCTCTGCTCTGATTACTGGTGACGGTATGTTGCAGGACAGGAAGCGGGATAGACTCAAGGTAGCTCTCTCTGCTAGCTCGGTACACAGCAGGGCAGCGGCAGAGCTGCTTTGACACTATAAAAGTCTCTAACAACACAGAAAAGAGTTGCTAGATTTGTCACTTGTTGGCTTTCTTGGTAAAAAGTCACAGGAGGTTATATTTAGCCACATTTAGAGTGGCTAAATATAGCACCATTTACAACAGTGCGTCTCTAATCCTAACCACAACCCCGCTCACCCCCTCCAATCACCCTCTCCCCTCATTGACGTGACCCTCAGTCTCTATTGGCTCCACCCACTTTGCTGGAATTTCAAAAAAAATTGTCAGGGCGGGGTTATGCTTTCACAGGTTAGTTACACTTTAACAAAGGTAATTGTCTCAAAAACCAGCTGCACTGAGCAAAAATAGTGAAAAATATCTTTTACAGACTTATAAGTAATCAAAAAAGTGTGGAAAAAAGATATTTTTTTTAGATATATTTGTTACATGACCTCAAAAGTCTGAAGTACCAAATATGATGGAATATTGTAGAAATGGGAATGTTTCTTTCTTTGCTTCTTTTCTCAAAAGCACTCAAAAAACACTCCCGTTTTCTAACAATTGCTTATTAAATCATACTTTAAAAGGCTAATATAGCAACAAATGTTTTAAATTGTTTTAACTTTCTTGCTATAAGTGAAAACAATTCATATTTAAGTGCATAAACATATCCTGGCAAAGGATACACAACAATATGTCTATTACTATGATTTCACAAAGGAAAGAATTTGTGTGACCCTCATATGTCTTCTTAAAAGCAAAGAAAATACTCCAGACTCTTTCTCCCCATCTTTTTTTCCATCTACGCCCCTTCTTGGACTCAGTGGGAGTCTGAATAATGTGGAAAGATGGCGATCTTTCAGCCCAGAATATAAATTCCACTTGAAGAATTCTGTCTCGTGCCCAGGTATTATATAAATGTTAAAAATTCATCACAATACCTGTACACTTAAAGTCAGTCCTACTATCTCTACACAGATATCTTATAATACCAAAAAAGCACAGTAATTTATTATGAAAACAGTGTCAATTTTAATCATTTAGTGAGCTCAGATCAATTTCGGTACATATTTTGCTATCTGTGGTCAGCCTGAGATAATACCAAATATCATGAGTAAAAGTTATGTGTAAAAGCATGGCTATCTTCCAAGTGATGAGGAATAAAACAAACTGTTTTTTTAGAAAGAATTGCTTTCAAGTTGCTCAAGTAAAATTTTAAATGTGGCCCAAATTTATCACAAAAATCAAAATCGTTGTTGCATTAATCATTGGTGAACATACCAGAATGACCTGCATTATGTAATATTTCTTATTTATGGTTAATAAAACGTTAAATAGTCTTGAGCCTAGCTGCATTTTAGAGTTCCTCATCATGTATGAACCATCTGGACCTCTCAGATCTGTTGATTCAGTTTTCCCAGAACAAAGATTAAACAAGAGGATGCTGCATTAAGATCTGGAATCAATTCCCTGGAACTCTGAGATGTACAGACACTACTGGCTCCTTTAAATAAAAACTTTTTATTATTCCAATAATAAATTGAAGGTTTACAAAGTTATTTGGTTCTTTATTTTCATGCATAGCACTTTGTATAGTACAAATCTTGCAATAAAATAAACTTTTGCCTTTCCTTTTCTTGTCTCAGGGGACAAATCTAGTACATCTCTTATCAAGCTGCAACTTTTTTGCCCTTTTTAAATAGACAATGAGCTTTACGGGCAAAATTTCATTTAAAAATTAAAGGTTATCAGTTATCACAAAAGCCCTGTAGTGCACTATAACCCACATTCTCAGCATTCTAAGCATGGGTCCTTCAAAAGTCACATGATGTACCCTTTTCTGTTTCAATTAAACCTTTGAGTAATTATCGATATCAGAAATATTAAATCACTGAAAAATTATATGTTTTCTATAATGACAGGCAAGTTAAGTTAGAGTCGCAGTGACAGGTAAGCTATTTTCATTTAAATTGCCAAAAGATGGGTCCCAGCTCCTTCGAACCACGTAGCTTCATGACCCTGCTGCTAGATTCGGGCTGTGTGCCAGACCCTCTCCAGTTTTCCAGACCACGCAAACTCAGCAATAAACAGCCTCTTACCTGCTCTGGCACTTTGTAGAATTAGGATTAACGTGCCCACCGCGGCTAGCGTTGAATCTAATAGACGCCTTTTCGTTTTCCACCTGATGGTCCATCTTTCCATCTCCATGGTGAGCGCCCGCAGCTGCTGCACAAAAACGGGCGGCTTTATTTAAAAGGTTATATCCCCTCCAAAATCCTCAATGTTTTTTTTTTTTTTCTTTCTCTTTTTTACTGAAGCGCCATGTGTGGAAATATATGGAATTATCTCTGAGTCAAACTGGGCCCGTCAGATCCTCTTCCTTTAAGCCCAGATCTCTGACTGATGGTGAAGAGCTTTCATGGAAAGAAAAAAAAAAAAAAAAAGAAAGAAAAAAAGCGCAAGATACTTTTGCTCCCTGCGCGGTGCGTGAGGAGGCAGGACAAACCCCGGAATACTAAATCCGAACCGACTGTGACATCCTCACATCATCAAATCAGAAGTTGAAAAACTTATCCCTTGGCCCGCCTCCCTGAACGCGACTACCAGCCGGAGAGTCGCTGCATCCCGGCGCATTGGCAGAGCCGACCCAAGGCTATGTAGGGCCCCGGGCAGAGTTTGATAGGGGGACCCACTTTAAATTAAAAGTGGGTAGTTTATAGTCATTCCCCTATATGAAATGGAGAAATATACAATTTGAAAGAAAAAAGTGAGTTGGCAGTTCTGAAAGTTGTCAAAAACTGATGAGATTATGCTTGGAACAGCAAATACGCAAATATGTGTATCAATTCATAACACAATAATTTCCACTCAAGACAAAAGGCACAAAAAAGACAAAACTTGGAATAGGTAATTTACCAGCTTGAATTTAAGTTCACAAAGGATCATTTGAGTGATCATTTACTAAGCAAGGAGAAGGAGACTATCATTCTATGCTGCATGTATGTTCATTCAGTAAATAGATTTATTTTCTCATTTACATTACTTTCTCAACTGGTCAAAAGAAACACAACAATCAAATCACTGAGGATGATACAAAATTTGACAGTTAAAATTTTGGATAGAAAGCCAATTAGATCACATCACACATATTTTTAAGAGCCTATGACAAACTGAAAAATGTGTTATCCAAACTCCTGCGGAAATGTTTACATGCTAATCTTTTTAGTCAAATGCTCAGTGCCTTTTTCTTTGATCTTACAATTATTGTTTACTGTAGCAGAGTCCGTGACAATTGTGAGGTGGGTTTAGGTTGGATGTCTCATTAATGAAGAGACTTATTGTGAGTGTGGATCAGGGACACTCAAAAACATATGAATGCCAAGAAATACCACCAATCTGGCAGTATTTGGGTACTTTATGCTTCGGTTCTGACAAGAATTGCCTCTCAGATGTGGATTGGCATCATCACAATTGCTTTAATGGAATGTGCAGTCAAATATTCTCTCCTTTGCTTGACACTTTAATAAAAGAGTCAAAGGTGCAGCTAAATATTGTGCCTAATGCATTAGGGAAGTTTGGAGGGTTGTTGACTGATTTAATCATGCGCTCTACAAACAAGTTTCACCTTACAGAAAATGCATAAAGAAAAAATAAACTATTTAAATATGTTATTTTTTGTATGTATAACAAAAATAACAGTCGTCTCTGTGGTCAGGCTGTTGACTCCCTGCCAGAGATATCAGTTGCGGCAGCTCTCAGTTTTTAATTGTTACTTCCATTAAATCAAAGACATATAAATATAAAAATATGAAATATAAACATATATTTTTATATTCCTGGAAGAAAACATTGCTCAGTTAAACAGCTGCATTTGTTAGGTTAGGTAAAATCTGTCCTCCTACTTCCACAAGGCTCCTCCAGATTTCCAGTATAAATAATCCTGAGATTATTTATACTGGAATAATCTCATTTTTCTTTGTCGCTGCTAAAGTGTCACACCTTCATTTTACATAATCCTCTCAGAAAGGTATTTTTGGCAATAAAAACAGAAAATGCATTTTCTAAAACTTGCAACATATTTCCAGATGGTGCTGTTAAAGTACATTACATTAAAAGCACATATGGAGGTCATTTGGCTCTACAATATGATACCTCATTTTGCACCAGCCATCACAAGGTGGACTGGTATCACAAATCTCCAAATGTACAAATTTTATTGAGTTTTATATCAGTGCTGTTTTTTAAAAAATTAAACCACTACAGTGTTCACATATCCTTTAAAAACAGAAGATTTTTTAACCCGCTCTGTGTGGTTTTAAGTGTTCCTTGAATTCTCAGACCACCCAAAGATGTAGAAGAAAACCCAACACAACATTCTCCCCAGCTCTTGTCGAAGAAAAACCTGTCGAAGTTTAATAGAGAAAACTGAAGCTATTTTCACACAAGATCCAAAATTCTAAATCCAGCACAATAGACGCAAATTATACAGGGGGTGAAGCTCTTACTCCACCCTGACATTTCCTGAAAAAGACAAATAGAAAGCTAAATAGGCCCAATGTAGGCCAGTGCAAAAGGGTCACTTGCCAAAATAAAATGTTTTCCAGGCTTTGGGTGTTTCCTGAATGAGTCAAATTTTATTTGTTTTTCTTTTTGACAGCTGGACTTCAGGAACCTGATAACAATTAATGTTGAAAATGACTTAGAGATTGGAAGCGCAGGTGGTTGAGTTCTCCAATTGTTTTTGGTGTTTGGGTTTTATATTGACAGATGGTTTTAACTAATCAAGGAAGATCAGAACTTGCTGAAGGCAAAGACTAAAACATAAATCACAATTTTGAGATTAGCAGATTGCACACTTATGGCACCATTGGTAGAGATTTGAAGATAGATACTTTATTGTCCCCAAGGAGAAATTTGTCTTGCACATTGTAAGCTAAAGAAAGTTGCTACAACAAGTTTTACAAGTGATAAAAGAAAATGCAAGAAATCTGAGGATTTTACAGCCACCATGAAACAAGACCACCCTGAAATTGAAGAGCAGTTTAAGTTGAGCTTCAACAGAGATACAGCCATTATTCCAGTGGTAGCTGTTTAAGAGACATAGATCATCACTGCTAAGGTGAGAAAACAGCTGACTAGACAATTATTAGCTATCCAGCACATAAATTTAGCATCTATGGAAGGATGGAGAGAAGTGTGGCGTTTTGAAAGAACTCTATTATAAGTCCCTTTGCGTTTAAGTAACAAACTAAATATATTGCTCAAACTATTGAATGTGATGAAATATTTTTCACAGAGAAATGTGTGTGAAATGTTGTCAATCTGAAAACCGTGGCAGTTCTTAATCAGTCTGGGTTTTGGCTCTTTTACCGAATAGCTTGGCATCTTTATTTTGTCTTGCTTTGTTTAGTGCTTCAGTGGACTATGTCAGAACATCTTGCTCATGTTGGTGCCTGGGAATGCAGCCCACATTTTTGGTTTAATTTCATTTTGCATAGAACAGCATAGAGGGAAATGGGATAAACCAAACATGAAATGTTCAGTTTTCCGTTTTAAAACAACCTGGCTCAGTCAGCAGGGCAGAATGCAATGACAGATGTCCAGTCAGTTGTACAGTGTACAATTTGTAGACATGCTTGGCTTTAAAGTTGTTCCCTTTGTAGTTGGAACCATATGATTACAACTGGTGCATTCACTACAAATGTGTTCCAAGATGACATTGTATAATTATTCTATAATAAGTCTATACTCTATGCACGGGTCAGACAAGGGCAGCTTTAAAAATAAAAATGTCTTCAAAATGCAGTCCGGCTGCTTTGTTTTCCTAGAAGAAATGGCTTTTAATCAAAGCTTTGCAATTTCAAACAGAAACTCGTTTTACTGCTATCCAAAACCATCAAGCTGGCTCTGCTATTAAAGAAATGTTGAGTTTAAATGAGGGGAATAAAGTTTCCCAAATTAATGTATGTTTCTGTGACTTGTAATAAACATGCCATGTTGCGATTTGCAGCTGGTATTTTTAAAGGTGAAGACAATTCGTTTAAAGTTTGCACTGGCTTTACTGCAAAGTTAATGGATGTTCAGAAGCTTGAACACAAACACAGCTTTAGAAATGACCCACATTTAGCAAAGTTGTTGATCAAATGGTTTTTTTTCCAGTCAAATAAAGTGTTTCTCAAAATGAAGACAAACTTCACCTTGAAGATAAAATGTTGGAGGAATTTAAACTGTGTAGAAGTACAGTGATAGATTTAAACTCAGTAGCACAAAAACAAGTTGCTTAAACATCTCTCAGAAAGTAGCATACGTTGTTTGTTGAAATGTGAAATATCTGTCTAAATCTTTCTTTCAGATGAAACTCCTTCCTGGATTAATTATAGCAAATAACAAATAGACAGATAATGTAAAGCATGAATTACACACTTCTTTGCACAGTTAAAACTTGGGGGCTAATACAGCAAATTGCACACTTATGGCACCGTTGGTAGTGATTTGAAGAACACCTTAAAATTCTATTCCATGCTGTATTTTTTGGTATATTATATTGTAGTGAGGCATATAGCTAAGGGGGAACTGCAGAAAAATTAGTAAGAATGAATGGAACTTGAACTATGAACCAGTCAGTTATTGAGTTAAAGGAGTGCTTTGCAATAGTCATACAGCACACACTTGATATTGTTATGATAGATGCTTTTAGATATATTGCATAGTCCTGATTCCAGATCTCAAAAAAAAAGAGAAAAGAACTGGTGAAATGTGCAAAAAACCCTGAAAACTTTACTTCAGTTTCACAAAACAAACAAAAACCACTGAAATTGGGTGAGCAGAAGTACTGAACATATCATGAAGACTCAAGACTTTGGGTGATTTAGAGAGATTGTGCAAAGAGTAATAATCATAGATACCTGAGATTGTGCCATTACAAAATTCAGATTAATTTGTTTTAACAGCCTGCCAAGACTCTTTTTTAGGTGTGGGGGTGGAAGAGAGGTGTGGAGGATACAGTGTGGATGCAAGATTATTAAAGACACCTTCAGCTAGTGAAATAGTCTTAAATTAGCTAAGTAGAATGTGGTATTTTATCAAGGGATTAATGATATGGGTTTCTTATATGGGTGACATGGGCCATATAAGATGTGATATATGCCAAGTTTCCAGTACGGCAACTTGGCATGAGCGCCAAGATCTCCTCCCAACCCCCTTCACAACCGGAACATCTGAATGTCAATTGTGTCTAGGTAAAACACCATCACCAATCATCCCCCCACCTTGTCATGTAGGGGTGGGATGGGAGGGTGGCGCCAGAAAGGTGGCTCGCCCAGGACGCCAGTCAGGCTAGGACCACCTCTGATTGAACCCTACACAAAATGACTGAGCTGTCTACCTTAGACAGCGAATATGGTCTGCTTCAGCTGAAAACACAGTCTGCAGAAGGAACAAAGTTATTCAGCTCTTCTGAACACAGACATGTGCTACCAGATCACAAGTTGAACTAACCTCAAGAGCTCCTCGTTACTATTAATTATCTAGCTAAAACGCGCCGTGCAGCTGGATGGGGGTGGAGAGGACTGCGCACTAGACGCTGCAGACCACAGAACCACTGAGCGGAATGTATGTTTGTCTGGGCAAGCTTATAATAGGAGCTCACTATGCTCCAATAAGTTAACCTACCAAGAATTATTTTTTGTACGTGAGAAAGTTTCACTTTTAATCCATGCAAAAATCCTTTTATAAATCGTGAAGTTATTATATTACAGGAATGAGGGAAAATGACAGCAAACAATAAAAATGGATTGAAAATCACACATATGAACCTTTGGGTAAAAAAAATACCCTGATCAGACAAAAAGGGGAGGTAAATAACATGGTCTAGCTTTTCATTATGTTAGCAGCTGCTGTATTTTGCTGTCAAAGTTGATGTATAAGGATGAGAAAAACTGGGCATGCATAAGTCTTTAATGAAATATAAGAAGGGCCAAATGACTGGCTGTGGTATTTTGTTTGTATTGGTTGTTCATAGTCATAGAAGGTATTAACAGTGGTGAGCAAGGTACATGTACCATACAGGAAAAATAGGGAGGTGTCCATAAGGTCCTTTCATCAGATGGGTCCTTAGTAATAGATTTACAAATGAGTAACATGAGATTAGAAGCCATCAGAATCAAACAAAAGCTGCATCAGTTTTTTTTTATTAGCTTTTTATTGCACTCTAAAATGTTGACTAGTAATCAATCAAATACTTTGTCTTGATTGGTCAATGCCAGACTAAACTAGTGTTTGGTTGATCTGGGACCTGTGGAGAAAGTCTAAAGAAAAACTGAAATACAGCCCAGCTAAGGAAAATTAATCACAAATGCATGAGAAATCTATTGGATAAAAAGCTTCTTTAGAAATAGCTTTTTGGATTTTGGATAAGCAGTAGCTTATACACGATGCTGCTGCCAGAATGTTGGCCAGGAAAATGAATCATATTACACCAGTTTTTAAAGCACTGAGCTGTTTTGTAAAAAAGGTTGGTTTTAAAATCCCACAATTAGTACATTATGTACTTCTGGGTCAAATTGCAGGAATTCTAAAGGGTTAATCATCTGTAAGGCAAAAGTGGTCACTACTCCCACCTTAAAGTGGCCACTATGCAGATTGGGGCTGTCTCCCTCTGGAGCTTCTCCAGGCCGTTCCCACTGGGAGCAGACTCCAGAGCAGATCCAAGCGTCGCTTATGGCCATGTAATGCCTAGGGATCCCAGAAAGTGAGCTGAGGAGTGTTGTTGGGAAGTCGGGTGTCTGGGTTTCCCTCCTAAACTTGTTGCTGCAACTACATAAGCCAAAGGAAAATTCAAAGGAGGTGTGCTTTCTTTTATTACTGGAAACAGAAGTTAAATTACATGCTAGAAAAGAAGTCCAAGAATTTTTATTTCAAAGGATTTGTGCATAGGTTATAAAAATAACAAGATTAACAGGTTATTTTCCCGACCATTAATGTGATTATGTTTTTGTAGCTCCTATGTCATGTTTTCTTTTCAGCTCTGGTGGGTTCGATTCGACAGTCGCTAGACAGAAAAGTGGGTTATGAGAGAGGAAGAATGCATATGGCAAGGGTCACGAGGTCGGGTCTCGAACCTGCAACGGCCACTTTAAGGATCATGGGCCAGGCCCTACCTCTGTGCCACCGCTGCACCCACTTTTTTTATATCATGGTAATCCAGTTTCATTGAAGTTGGGTCCCCAGGTATATGTGTTCAGGAAGTGGCTTTTTGACAGTTAATGAAGTATTTAATTTTATTCTGAATGGTGGAATTAATGGGCACAAAGAAGTCAACTAAAACAAAACAAAAAAAACAACAACATAGAAATACTTCTGTCTGTGAGTGGAATGGATCAAATAATCAAAGATGGACAGTCTCAACAGCACTGTATGTTAACCACATTTCAATGTGATAATCCTACAATCTAATTGAATTGAGGAGAATCTGTCTCTTTGCATGTTACTTGTTAATTTAGTGTAACAAATGCCTCTCTTCTCAGCAGTCAAACTGATGTTGTGGTGAGTTAAGTGGAGAGGTCTGTGAAAATCTAAACAAGCCCCAAGCATCTCATATTTCACAGCCAATGCTCTGCCTGAGACCTGTCTCCAGCTGGCAGTAGTAAAGCTGATAGAAGAGCAGAGCTGGCCGATGCTGGATGTGGAGGCTGAGAAACGTAGCAGTGGAAGAGACAAAACCTGCTACTACATCACATCTTATCATACTTGGTGGGACAGGCAAAGGTTGTTCAAGTTTGCTGAAAAGCACTGATATGTAGGTTGTTATAGAAAAGACTAGTGCATGTCAAAGAGAAACAGATAAAGAAGAGACAAAGTGGAGAACTTGGCAGATGTTCATGAATGGTTTGTTCTGAATATGCTTATCCTGATTCCATGTGATTTAGAGCATGTCGAGCGACTGTTTTGTCATATGCCATGAATGTTCCTCATTATTTTTGTTTGTTGTGGTTAGGCACAAATTCCTGCAGTTCCTTTGATGTTCTGTAAACTTTTATTCAGAGAATGTAGTTTCACTCTGCCTTTCTCACAATAGCAATTGTTTCAAATTACTCTATATTCACAGAAGACTGTGAGAAAACACTGATGCTCCAGTTTCTCTAACGTTTGCAAATGTAGATCAATCATTTTGAAGGTTGGCTCTGGAAATTAAAAGGGGTGAATACAAGTCATGAAATTAGTTAAATTATTCCCTTGCGAATGCAACTCAACTCTGCATTTTTGCACAAAACTCAATTTTCCTCACTTCTCATTCAGTAAAACACTTAATTAATGAATGTACAGATCATGGAAATAACAGATTTTTACAAAAGTGCAAAAAGAATGACTTTAACACGTACAACCCTCATTAAATAATAATTTTCATTTTACCAAAGAAAATTTAAAAGAATTTGGTAAATTTATGATTTATGGCACACAAAATAATTTGTCAAATCAAACCTCTTCTGTATACACATTTTAATGTGGACAGGGCAAAAAGAATGACTTTAATATTTACAAGTATGTTATGTCCACTCTAATATGAACAAAGCACACTTACACGTCTTCTATGTAGCACACACACTGACATTATGTTAGTCAGTCGCTAATACAGTGTTAGACAGTTTTCTGTATTTCATTTAAAAATTAGGTTATGAATTTAAACCAAGAGAGGAGGTTTTCCTGGATAAATATTTACATGAAATTTCCTAAATAAACAACAGAGGAACTAGATGCATTTTTATACTAATGACATCTATACAGTGAGCATTTCTTTGAATGAGGACATGGATCTTTAGCAGGATTTTTTATTTTTTTTAAATAATCTGCATATATTACACTCTGTTCAGTTTATTTATTTATTTATCCCCTATTTATAACTAAAGCCATCTAAAAATAAATTAAGTCCAAAAGATCTAGTTTACATATAGAAACTTATAATCAAAATGCATGTAACAGTTTCTGACTTTCAGGCAGGGATCTGCAATTTTGATTTTTTTATTTAAAAGTAAAGTATCGAGTCATTTTAAAAAAAAATAATTTTTAACCATATTTTATCAATACCAGAACTGAAATACATTTTATTTAAATTCAGTAAAAAAAAAAAAAAGTTTTGCCATATCCTAAACCTCTTTTCTCTTTGAGGTTGTGAGTTTACAATATATATGCTCATTATTTTTTCCATTTGTAAATATTGGATTCAGTGTTTCATGCAACATTACATTTAACTGCCAATGCAGTAAAACATACTATCAATTTTCTTATATATGTTCCTTTTGGACAATCCTCTTCGAACCTGTAAGGTCCTCGACTTCCAATGTGGTTAAGACCACCCCACAAGACTAAAATTAGCCAGAATATGGTTGGTGCCAGGAGGTTTTTATTCCCTGACCATTTTGGCAGCATATCTAGGTGGAAGAACCTGGCAGCTGATGTGGGCCTGCATGCTAAGACCATAACCTAATCATATCTACAACAGGCTATAGGCACCACAAGCAGCCACTTTACTGTAGAACTTTTCTCCATGAACCTGAGGTGTGTTTGCTGTTCTGGCAATGCTTTGGCTGTCAAAAAAGCACAATCCCTGCTAACCATGCCTAAATAAAATGCAAAAAAATAACATGCACAATTAGGTCCACTACACAAAGCAATTAGTGGTATTTATATGCAGTACAGACCCACACACCTCCAAACTTTGTATAAAGTCTTGTGGCTGAGACCAAGGGACCAGGCTACAGTTAAAATGCAAAAATGTATTTGGTACACCGTCAAAGAGAAGACCTGGTGAAAAGGAAAGAGTAGAATGAAAACCATCAACTGGTTTAAGGTACAATTTTAGCATGACTCATGAAAAAAAGACTTCAAGTTCAGAAGACTAGCTTAACCAAGAACATATTTGCCCACGTATCACTTTTCAAGCTGCAACCCAAGATTACATGAAGTGCTTAAGACACTTTACCTTATTTTATTTTCTATTACACAAACACTGTCAAGTTAAAATTTATTGTCTTTAAGTGCACTTAAAACATGGAATGTATACATTTGCTGTGTATGATACATTCTCTGAAAAAATGGAGGAAAAAAAACTGTAACACTATCTGGCATGTTTTTTGAACAACTCAACTGTACAATCAATTTGAGGGTATAACACAGGTAGCCAGAATTTAAATATATTCAAATATATAAAAAATATATTTGCAAAATAAACAAGAACTCTGACAGCACTACAACCAATCTCAATTTCACTGAAGACTGTTTGTTTGGCCTTGCTGTGAATAGTTAGCCTGTGGAAGTTCAAATTAAAGCTAAAGGCCATTTCTCACACTATAGTGACAAAGCAAATATCTGCTCACTAAGATGTATATTTTCCTCTGACATCTTAATGAGGGAGTTTGCACGCATGGTTTCCAGCCATAAAAGCTGTCATATGGGGACTTTCTTTATATAAACCAATCATCATGCTTTTAAGATAACAGTTTCACAAAAAATACACATTATTAAATTCACTCATCCCAGCTGCTTGCTGGACTGAGGTTTGGTATTTGGTTTTGCTCAATGCATTTCTGCAATTCTTAAATCTGGACACATATTCTCATGGGCTCCTCAGCAGATTTTTGAATTTTGGAGACAGTAAAGCAGAACTGAATATGTGAGCAACTTGTCTGTAACTGGTGGAGGAAATTTTGCTGTTCACTATTAAAATAGCTGAAATTAAAGTAGAATTTTACATCATCTTGGCTCAATGGTTTTCCACAAATCTAATTTTGGCTATAATGAGCTAAGTGGTGTAAATTAAATTCCAGCTGATTTTACCAGTGTGGTGCATTATATCTCAGAAAGGCATATCATATATAATCCTGCCATAAACGTTACTCAGTATAAAGAATCACAAGATCTGTCACTGAAATATGTGTTGCTCACAAAGAGTGTCACTAATACAAAAACTGGCTGCAGTACAAACCTTGCTGGCTTAAGTCAAATCCTTGACTTCATCAGTTTGTTTCCATTCTGGACCACAGAGAAAATTCCAGCCAAAGATATGAAAAAAGAATGAAGTAGAGTATGTTGTAATCCACTCTTGCTCACTTAAGTTTCAGTATGAATGGACCATTTTGCTCCACACATTTTTAATTCTGTCCTCTGAGAACTTAGCCAAGTACATTTCTCGCAAGCTTAATATTTTTTGAATAATATTAAAATAGGCAGTTAAAGCAAGAGAGGTAAACTAGGTAGCAGAGGCAGCAGCCTCCGATTTTCCATGTTCACCTCCAAAATTGTATGGATTGGGTTATTTCCAACATGGTGGTTTAGGATTACAGTAGCATGTTATTGTAATAACATGTTACAATATCAACATATTTTATTTAATGTCAAGTCTTTTATTTTTGATTTTGCTTCATTGATTTATCTAAGAGGAACAAATATGCAGCCTAAACGTAAAGTTTAAGTTGATCATTTTGTGTAGATAAATACATATATTATACGATGGACGGATGGATGGATGGACGGATGGATATAGAAATTGGGAAAGAAAAGCACAAAAAATTGAGAAACTGAGAAGTGAAATCTTGGATACCAGCTGCTCTCTGAAACATTACAGAATATCTGACTCCTTAGAAGAAAAAACAAAGAAACTAGCAGAATTAAAGACTTTTGTGTAGTACCATTTCCTGCATACATCTGTGCTCCAAAAAGGTGCAAGTACTTACAATAATGATCTAAATTGCAGTAGACGTGCAATGGGATTTACAAATACCTTAGTATGCTCTTATGAACTGGGTGTTACATCCATCTGATAACCCAACATCCCTGAGCTACAATGTGTGCCTTTCACTTTCAGCAGTGAACGTTATGTCACATCTCACCTTTGACCTGCCACTTGATGTCTCCTGGGGTATGTCTCACAGTTTATGAACCTGTGCTCTAAAATGGCTCCAAGAAAAACATCTGGATCTTTATCTGCTAATATCTCTACCATCTTCCCTGTCAAGCAGCAAACTTGGTTGGAAAATAATTGTTTCAAAACTAAAATGTGTGACGATTCTGAATGGACTGGCTGCAGAGGTCCTCTTCCCTTAAAAAAATAGACACTGATTGGCTTATACCTAGTTAAAACTGTCTTGGTTTTTTTGTTTGAACTTCTTTTGCTTCACTTTAAAAAAGCCAGGTTGGCAACACCCAAGTCTTTACTCTAAGGCCAACATCTGGCTGTCAAAGAGGGCCAAATCCTGCCTTTTAGAGAAGGAAGCTGCTGGGTGGAACCTGCAAAAACATAAAAGAGCATTAGGAACATTTTTGAGTGACATTGATCCATTGCCTTTTCCAGTGGAGGTAGTTAAACTCCGAGCAAGACTCAATCACAAAGGTGACAAACAGCTGGTCTTATGTACTGTATAACCCGTCTTCTGCTCCCTTACATGTTGTGCCATAACAGGTAAGTGACAAGTAGCACAACAGGAACATGATAAACTCATGATGTAAATAAAAAGAAGAGTTGAGGGTGAATATACATTTCTCCATCTCTGAGTGCATTCAAAGGACTCTTGCTATCTGTGCACTCATGTAAAACAGATAGGGTAAGCAGAACATCTGTAATCATTTAAAACAGAGCAACATTCCCACATGTGGAATCATTCCTCCCAATAGGACTGTCATTGTTTCCAAAGACAGCTTTCCCTTTCACCATCATTCAGGTAGCATTTTTTCCTACATGTTTCATTTTTCCCATGTAACTTTGCAAGTCTTCACTAAAAGCTGAGATAGGGATGAATTTATGATCCAAGACGTGATGAATGACAAAATTAAATAGAAATTCAATCATAGTCGACTCATAGGTAGCAGGTCAACTGCTATCTAGTCGACTGCTAGGTAGCAGGTTTCTTTTTACCTGCTACCTAGCGAAACCGGTAAAATGAAACCCCGACCTGGATTCTTGATGATATCCTGTACGCAACACCCACAAAACGGGAATTTTTCAGTCTCTCAACACTTTACTTTCAAAAGATCTGATTTGACCTGAGAAATCTGAGACTTTCATTTAGTATAGTAAGACTGAATTTTGAGGGTATATTTAAATGTTAATAAAGAAAAACGTTTTCCAATTTTAAGATTTTTAAAAGCCTTAATCTGCACGGACTAGTGGATCTGTCGGTGAATAAAGTCAAACTTTTGATGTGCCAAGGAGTATTTACAGCTGCAGGATTTGTTAGAAAGTTTGACCTCTGCAGGTTCTTTATTTATTGTAACTAATGGATGTGTCACACTGCACAAGTGTTGTTCACTGATTTGTTTCTTCATTTATAAAACAGGGGAACAGACTACATCTGGTGCAACAAACTCAGACCATGATGGTGTTTAGGATTGTGTCATCATCCAAAATAGACAGAACAACAAAGACAGTTGTGCTGTTGGATTTAACAAAATCCGTTTGCTGGATTGTGAGTCTACTTAACTTAGATTCAGAAAAAAATAAATAAACTATTGATTCTCTAATCTAGCTAATATTTCATCAGTAATAAATTTCATTAAATTGAGATAAGATACTTTTTCCTACAAATTATTTTGTTCTTGGTCATGTATGTACATGTTTTTCTCTGTCTTACAGTTTGTTTGTTCTCTTGTTTTTTTTTTAAAACCTTTTTGAAATAAATAAATAAAATATAAAAAATATATATATATATATTTCAAATGCTGCTGGATAACTGAATGGCTATTTTAGTCTGAATGATTTTGTTAAGAGAACCATTTAAATCTAAGTAACTCGTAAAAAATGTGGGTTTTTTTTTGACACCTTGCTTATAAATTAAATTACATTAAGAAATAAACTGAAATTTACAACAACAAAAAAATCCAGCCAAATTCTACTTTTGACTTAAAAAAATAATTTAATTTAACTTTTATTTAACCAGGTAAGGCATACAGGCTAACCACTTTTGACTTGATACAAAAGTTTGAGACAAGATTTATTTTTGGACAGATGGAAGAGCTCACTTAGATTGGCATATTGAAGGTGCAAAATGTGAGATGTGACTTATGCTGACAATCTAAAGATACCGGATTTGACTTAAAGTTGTACTGTAAAGACTTGACTTAGACTGGTGTTCTAAAGATGTGAGGCTTGGCTCAGACTAAAGGTCTAGGAATCCAGTCTTGTGAAAAATGTGATAAGGGGTGAGAGTAAGCCAGTGAGCATACCACAGACCTCATCTACTACAATTACATGCATATTCTGATGTTAAAGGATGCATTTAAGTTTTTAACCTGTCTTAGACATTCAAAAGCTTTTGATTAATGCAAGCAAAGTATAGTTGTATTTGTTTAAAATGCCTTAAACTGCAATTACACAACTAAGTAGATCACTTGACATGATCATGGTAAGAGTCTGAGAAACGTGTATTTATAACATAAATGCTGTATACTTGCACCCATTTGGAGTAAAGCAATAATTTTCTTGTCTTAAATATTTAGCAACATGCAATAGACTGGACAGAACTTCACAAATTCACAGGATGCTTTAGAGATTGCTCATGATATGTTCTAAGTTAATAAGAACAAAGAGATATTTTAAACTGAAACTCAAAGTAACTTTAAGGTTCAACAGCTGGACGCCCCTCTATTTTTCCAGCTTCACAATTGTAGTAGAGCAAAGATGACTCACACCAGTCAAATTTTTGGCTCCTCTTGTGGTGCCAAGGCCAGCTGGCCACATAGTTCCCTGTGGTGAAGGGCACTGCATTGGGAGCCTTGGAACAGAAGCTTATTACTGGCCACCAAGTCAAGCCATGCACACCAAATTGATGCTTTGGAACAAATATAACATAGAAAATCACATAGATGCCTAAACTGTGAAGCAAATGGACATCCATGCACTGAGGAGGGAGAGTTAAATACTATACTTTAAAAGTTCCTGTTTAGGTGTAAGTGGGTGAGAAATGTGGGCACTTTCTTTAGCCTCCAAGAAAAGCTTTTTAAGGTTCAGAGGGCAGAACTTTCTAAAATAAACTAAGATGGGAAGCTTCCTTAAATATTGGGAGGAAGAAGAAAAAAAGATTTCCCTGCTAAACTATCTATTCAAGATTAAATGAGTCGTCCCAAAAAGAAAACATCTCTGTCTTATTGGAGGAAAAGAAAAAAAAAAGTAGGAATTTCATCTAAAGCTCTTTACCATTTAAACCAAGGATAATTGAAGAGACTGTCATGTCAGGTTGCAGCTGTGTTGCACTGAAAGTAGTCAGCAACGCTTCCTAGTAATGTGTGGTTTTGTTTGACAAGCTTTGGATATGTGCTACACACACACTTAATAATGGCCTGGGCTTAGGCTTGGCTGCAGATGTTTGGCTTCAGTTCAATCAAACACAATAAAGAAACAACTGACACACCAATTTTCTTGTCCTGTTCAACGCCTGGACTAAGCATGATTTCTAGAATAAGAAGAAATCATATAGGTTCAAACTGATTTGCATATTGAAGAGTTCGAGCCTCGAGGAACCCAACAGAATCTTTGCTTGGATTCATTTTTGCCAAATATCATAAAGTAATCCTGTTTTGCTAACAACGATCTAAAATATAACATTTCAGAAATTATGTTATAATGTAAAGAAGCAGTTTCTGAAATGGTAGTATCAGCTAATCTGGCACCAACAATCGTGTCACTTTCAAAGTCACTTAAGTTCTATTATTTTCCTTTTTCTTATGCTCAATTTGAACTTTAGCAAATCTTTATGACTAGATGCCTAAATGCTTTGTCAGAGTTTTTGTTGGTAACTCTGCTGAGTCAACAAAGAGCTGATATTGTGAGGTGCATCAATATTCTGCTAAAGTAATGCATTAGAACTCTCATGAGTATAAGTTTGAGAAGTTAAATTCTGTGAAAATAAGGTTTTTTGAGCAGCTTAAATACAGTCTTTTTTCCGCTGTATTTCTTTACCCTCCAATGTGTACTCTAATAGGAATTATTATGGCAACATGATCTGTGTTGAGAAAAATGGAACTTGATGACTTTAGTGGTACACCTCCCTTGTCATGCTGCCATCCTTACCTAAATAAGGAAAATTGTATGTTTGCCATGGATGAGATGTTAGAATGAAGCCACAAGGAACAAGATCACTTACACGGGGCAATTAAGTTTTAAAGCACATCAGATCAAAAGCCTGTTGCATATTGCAAGAGGATATGTAACAAAAGCATTTTAATACCTTAATTTCACTTAATTTAACTACATCGAAAAAAATGTGTTGCCAGCAAAGCAAACTGAAATCAAAACAACAGGTGATAAAAAAGAGCATGAAAAAGAGTCAGTCTAAACTGTAGATTTACAAATTCAGGTATTATGCAGGCTTAACTGATTAATGAGCACAATGACCTTTCCAGGGCTTAATTATCTGAGACCAATGTGGAATCAAAGTAAGTTTCTACAATTTTCAGAGCTATTTTGGCCATCACTCAACAAATTCCTAGAGAGCCCTCTAGTGTTCGACATTTAAAAGTACACTCATGAGGCCAGGTGATGATCTTCCATGACTTTAATCTGTTTGAGATGGGCAAACACAGCACAGATAGCAGACACCAGGGGCGAGTTATGGGCAAGGTGAGTTTTATTCAGCTGCAGACTCTCTCATAGCTCTGATGGTTCTAATTTGATTTGGCTTGAATAAGGTGTTTCCAAAAGGGTTCGTGGAAATGCTCCAAAATGAACTTCCTGAATATTCTACAGGGCCTCTGTGTCCACATATATTCTCATACCCAAATGGTACTGGGGCCAATTTTATGGTGGTGCTGAGTGTAAAGATATTTACAGGAGCATAGAAAGTGGAAAATAAGGCTAAAAGTGTTAGTGATGAATGAGAAGGAGTTTCTGAGACAAAATAATGTGGATATAAAACATCTGAGGAGAAAGTATATAGGTTTGAAATTTATTTCTTGATAAATGTCAAATTGATCTATGCGACCAAAAAAACTTATCTGAATTTGGCAGCTCCTAACTTTCAGAGTGCTCAGCAACACCCAAAAAATAAATATATCAAATATGTTTCAGGGCAATAAATAAATGGGAAATGAAAATGATACATTTAACTACGGATTGACATACAACAAAAAAGGTTCATCCATCTGAAGGATCTGAACAGGAACATTATTACTTAAATTTCAAAGTCTTCATTTACTTTTGGAGGTTGTTCCTCTCCTGTTTGTATTAGGATCTTGCTTTGGCATTGCTTTACACAACAGTGGTATGTGACTACTGTTCAGTCAGAGAGCATGAGAAGAAGCTAGGTGAAGACAGGAACTTGGACAGATCTTGCAAAGCTGCAGGACCCCTCAGTTTATGGGAGAAAACAAAGTCTGCACAGAACAAACAACCAGTGCTTGAAGTGTTTATATGAAAGCTCTTTACATAGAAATAAGGATGAGGTTTACAGAGAGCCACAACCCTCTGCATGGCAACTAAACACACAACTCCTCCTTAAGTATAAGCTTTAGACCTACAGAGCATCATGTTCTTCCTTAAGACTTGCTGCTATTTTCTCTTCAGGGAGAAAATAGATGATTTCCATACCTTCTCTTTTCTAGAAAAAAAACATCCCTAAACATCTGGATCACACATTTTTAGAGACCTAGATTTTTTGCAAGGTTCATCATCTGGGGAGGTACTGACTGACTGACTGACTGACTGACTGACTGACTGACTGACTGACTGACTGACTGACTTCCAATTAAATGCCATGAACTTCCATTTGCCCAAATGTTTAACACTGTAACCATGTTGCTGCCCTACTTCTGCTTTAGTAAAGCCAGTAACTTTGTGGCTAAACAAAATTTCCATAAACTTTAAAATATATGTGACCATTAGTAGATAGAAACTACTCACTTACACACACACACACACACACACACACACACACACACACACGCCCACACCCACACACACACACACACACACACACATCTCCAGGTAGCAGAGAATTTCAGTCCACCCTATTCGGCCATTTTTGTAATTTCATAGCAGATATGATTATCCAGCAGCACAGAAACTTTTCATCCCAGATTGACAAAAAATGTCAATAATGCAACAATGGTCAATGCAGCATGTGCCAGGAAATCTTACCACAATATCAATTAGTTTCTTGTAAATAAAGTCTCAACAATTAACGAGTTAGCTAACTCTATTGCCAAGAACATCACTGAATGCATTTAGATCATGTGTTCCCCAAGACAAAAACAGTTTATGTAATAATACTTTTCAAAAAAGTCCTGTCCTCCAGCAGAAGGTACCATACTTCTTCCGCTGTCAAAACAGTGGCCAGGATGTCATATCAACACACATTAGATTAATGTCTAAAATAAAGTTTCTCGTCATTTTAATATTATTTTTAGGTTAGCGCTTTCGCTTCTATAGACAGAAAGAACTGACCTCTCAATGAGACAAAGTCTTTCGGCAAATCTGTTTTGATACTGGCAGAGATTTCTGAAGCACTTTTAGTTGAATTGCTTCACATAAAGAGAACTTTCCCCACTGATGTGGCCACAATTTAAAGACAAGTAAAATTTAATCAGGAACTTCAAAAAGGTTCTGATGCTGGGGGACAGTGTAATGGACAACTGAACTTATGCACTTGTAGCTTCGGCATTATTGAACTCTGTCTGCAAACTTAAGGCTTTGAGAATTGTCAAATAAAGGAATAACATTTGCTTTGCATTTGCACTTATGAATTTAATTACAGGAAAAACTTGATATGTTAAGACTGTTTAATCTCTTTTGTTACCTGTTATAATAGTTTCACCACAGGGTATAATTAAGGTAATGAACAACAGATCTATACAGTTACAATTAAAAGGAGTACATACTGTATATAATAAACATGCAGTGAAACTGCTAAAGCTATGGCCTCATTATATATGATCCAATAATTGATTCTTTAAAAAAAGTGAGTAAAGATCAGCTGAGCCAAAATACAGATTAGTTTTAGAGAAGAAAACAATTCAGGATTCAAGTAGATTACTTATCAAATTATGTCCCCTTCATTTTCGTGGTTATGTTATTCAAAAAGATGAATGTGTGGAGAGGAAAATCTGCAAACTTTAGAAAATAATTAGGGCAACTCAGGAATTTTTCTTCACAATAAAACTGCTGCTCAGCTCTGGACTATGAAAGCAAAGCTCTTTTCTTCCCTTGCTGACTACCGTGAAAGAGGATCATTAAATTAGGACCATCTGTAATTTCAGCGTGAACTTTCCAGTTTTCTATTAAAATGCACCTGCAGGAATTTATTGAATAACATATTATTTTTGATAAAATAGACCTTTTATGTTGACCCTTTTTGTGAATCTTTTGAAGTTTTTAATTTGCTATTTTTGCTCAAAAATAAAAAAAATTTGAACAAAGCAAAGTTTGGTTTTTTTTGCACATTCATGCCTCAGGTCCATTTAAACTTCATGGCATTGCTCACACATTGTGATTTACTGACAAACTGCTACACGTGAGGACAAGCGCAACTCAGCTTGTGGAACCTGCTATAAAATCTCCTCTGTGGCACGACAGGAAAATTTATTAGTGCTGCCATAATAACTTCACTGACGTCACCATATTTACAGCTCAGCTTGGTAACTTCAAGATTAAAACAGAAAAGGCTATATGACATGCTTGAGGAAAAGCTTATTGCAAACTGTGGGCAGAACAAAAGAGATCTGAAGAAAGGATCTTGTTGTTCTTTGTTCAATGTGGAAAATAAAAATTCATTGAGTTAATCATTTTCTGGATTACAAGTGACAAGCCAAGTCATGCTGTTTGGTAAAAACTATGCAAACTAGATATTGTTTTGTATTTGACAACATAAAACAATTATGGAATAATGTTGATTGAGTACATTTACCCTTACTGTGTTTTACGTGACATTTTATTGGGGTTGATTGTCAAATAAAATGCTTAAATCCCTTGGAATGAAAAGCAAACTAACTTAAAATCAGGTAGATTTTGAGAATGTGGACCAGGGCCATGCCTATCATAATGTCCTGTTAATTCCTGTTCAGATTTTGCAAGACAAAAAAATAAATAAAAACCCTTGATGGCATCACAACCCAATTACATGGCCCAGAGAGAAAAAAAAGTTACATCTTTTACTTGGTTTATCAAGTCAAAAACTAAGTCCAAAGCTCTGAGCTGTACAGACAATGTTATTTTTTGCGTTTATTGCAAATGCACATTTCATAAAAAAGTAAAAAAAAAATTAAAAAAAATCACATACACTACCTTGCTTGCAATGATTTAAAAGCATTAAAAGAGCCAGGTCAATGTTAAATTCAATCATATCTTTACCTTTTATATTGTAGAAAAGTATTGTCACAACTAACTGAAGTCCATTTTTTTCAGGTTATACCTTAATTTTTGAAATACAAAAGGACTGGAATGACAAAACTTTTTCCTGTTCAAGATTAAAAAGTTCATGTTCCCACATTTTCTATCTGTATTATTATTGTGAGAGACAATTTCTGAAAATGACAGTCCAGAAGTTGTGAACAGAAGTTCAGTCTCTTTGCTAGTTCCTTTGGTTGTCCACTCTTCTCGCTGCTGTTTTTTTCTCTATTGCTAGAGTTTGATATTTTTTCCCATTTTTAGATTTAGTCTGTGTGTGCGCGTGTGTGTGATTTACTTAATTACATCCCTTGCTTTTTTTTATCCACACAGGCAGTTCCCTGACACAATTGTCTTTCATAGAAACCAAACATTGCCATGCCTATTTGAGTACAACATTAAATACCAGCAATTTGTCGACTTATTCATTGTTGCAGGTGTAGCTAGCAGCTTTTGTTTATTTTTCCTTATTTTCTTACATACAAATGATAACCTGTTTATAAATTAATCAGCAAAGACATCTCATTTAATTGTTGATTCTATGTTGGTATATACAAGTGACAATAAGTCACCGAGATTGAGGCTCAAACCTGTATGGGAATTATGAATGGAAAAATGCCCCGGATTAAATATTCATTAGTTCCAGCTGCAATCATTTGTAAATAAAACTGCTATTGTCTTAAAACTTCAAGAGTTAAGACAATCTGGCAAGTATTCCATGGATAGGATTCTCTCCACAGTCCATCCTGTTTCCCAACCAGTGACAGCAGGGAACAATGCCAGGCAGTACAAATTAACATCTGGAACAAAATGGAAGTGTTCAAGTCTTTGCTTTTCACCATTAGACCAGATGCATATGTGAGAAATAAATGTCTGATTTGGTCAAAAAAAAAAAAAAAATCTGGTATTCAAGATTCAGTCTGCAGCTGGGCGAGCGCGTTCCCAGACGTGTGTGCACGTGTCTGACTGTGTGCGCGTTTGTGCAAGTTGGAGATGAAACATCTCCGTGGGGACTTCCGCTACTGCTGTTATTCTTTGCAGTACGATGGAAAGCTTTCTCCAACATCTGCACAACATATCTGGGTTCAAAAAAAAAAGGAAAGGGAAGTGAGTCCACTGAGGAACAGCCCTGATTTCAATATTAAAGCTAGAGTAGACCTTATTTAGACATCAGTCAATGTGATCGCTGTACATAGCCTTAACTTAGACAGATTTCTTCTGCGATTAGACCAACCAAATCTGCCTGCTCTAAAACTGGCCCAAGGGTAGAATGAAAAATGAAGTGGACAGATCAAGCAAAATTACCACAAGGAATAAACTAATACTCAGAGAATTTTGCTTAAATTTAGCATAATTGAATTTTATAATTCTTTCAATTGTGATTTTGCAGTGATAATACCCAAAATAACTGTTTGGGAGCCAATAATTGAGAGAACAGTGCTAAATATTGTGACATACACAACACTGTCCAAAGTATGTGCTCACACACATATAAACTGGAGACACAATACCATTCTTTTTTACTCTGTTTTCACTTTACCTAATGTTCCTTTTGACCTACATCTATGTGAATGCTAGTTTGAACACCATATTTACTCAGCTTAATGTCACCACTCTCCTCTCATTTTCAGTAATTCCAATGCAAGGCTAGTCTCCTCTCACCATAGTCACCTCTTTATGTCTTCTGTGACTTTCAACCTGCTGACATCATTCTTTTCCATTTTTTAATCCCACTTATACTTTGCAGCCTTCAATTCCTCCCACTGCCATTCCTTATTCACGTTCCCATGACAGTACAAAGTGTGGGAATTGAATGACCAGCTTCCTCTTGCTTCACTTGTTTTAGAAAGAAGGCTTTGTCCCTTCAAACCCTTCATCACCTCTGGAGAAATGTTCTGTGTTGTCCATACAGGAAAGGACTTTACTTTGACTGGAATTTTTGAGGGCCTAAGGGGAAATTTGAATTAGTCAGAACCTACCGCTGACATGTCCTCCCACAAAGTGCAATATGTCATAAGGACAATAAACATCTCACAAATTAAAGTGGAAACTTGCTACAATCAGTATGAAAAAAAAAAAACATTGAATGAGTTCAATGTTAATAAATATCTTTGCAAGTAATTTGAAGTTTTGTTCATCTTTTGATACTTGTCCTTTAAACATGGTAAGTCAAAAGAAATTACTTGGTGCCCCTTTTGTGGAAACTACAGTTCTCAACACCGGTTTCCCAGAATCGATTCTTGGCCATGTGTCATTTACTGCATATCTTTTCCTCTCTCTGCTCTTTTTGCTATCCAGCTACTCCTTAAAAGAAGTAAAAGAAACAGGTTTTTGGGACTAAGTTATTGTTATTACCTCTCCTTATACTTCACCAAATACATTGTAAATAGGTGTAAAAAAATAAATAGAAGGAGTTCACACTCCTCCACAAAGTGGACCATTGCAACTCTTATCGCTGGAAGCAACATTGGTTTTAGTACAATGCATAAAAATAATTTAAAAAAAGAAGCTGATTTTAACCCTTCCGCGGTCTTAAGAGATGGGGTCATTCAGACCAAATTCCTTTGTGACTTCAGTAAGTTTGGTGTGAGGAAGACTTTGAACAACTTCCCAGGTCTACTGTTAAATATGATGGAAGATTTGTGACACAGAGGGCCTATTTCTCTTCTAACAGTCCATGGAGTCTTTACAAAAACTGAGAATGGGATGTCAATGTATTGTTCAGCACGATATCAATCTGCAACCAATGGCAAAATCAACACACAAACACAACAACCTTTCAACTATGTAGCTTCCCACTGAAACCTTTTCTCACTTAAGAACAAATCTCTTAGATCAAAATAAATCTCTAAGCTCTAAGTGTCTTAAAAAGTCAAGATTGGGAAAAAAATATATATTGTTCTAGTGAATGATGCATATGTATTTTATTGTAGTAGATAAAGTGTGATTTAGGGAAGTTTTATAGGGGTAGGGTTCACTGATGTCCAAAGAAAGAATATTTAAAATGTCTTTTAAATTAGTTTGTAGTCTCTTGCTCCCTCCAGTGGTTAAACTATTTATGAAATGTATTTTGCTACTCTAGGTTAGATAGCTTTGTAAGAGTTGAGGACTGCACAGGTCCTGTCACTATTACTTGAAATTGTGGGAACATTAAAGATGTGAAGTATTCAAACAAAAGAAGAACTTTATTCTGGGTACAGTTTTCAACTTCCTTGTTATAAAGATATTTAATCATCTATATATATATGTACATATATATATATCTATCTATATATACCATGATCCGTCTAAGCTTTTCGTAAGAGCCTCTTATGTGTACTGCATACACTAAACACTTCTTTCAATGAATTGTGTTCTAGCTGTACGGAGTTAGTGTTTCAATGTGATCAGTACTGATATTTGTCCATTATGCTCCTTAGATTTCCCCTCCAAATGAACATCTTGTCCTAGATGTAACCCTGAACACTGGTTTGCCCGGTGGAACGTACTGTGACCTCATTTCGGGCCAGAAGCAAGGAAGTGGGTGCACCGGAAAGCAGATCCAGGTTGGAAGCGATGGCTGCGCCCACTTCTACATCAGCAATACAGAGGAAGATCCTTTTATTGCTATCCATGCTGATTCCAAGCTGTAAACTGCTAACTCCAAATAAAGTTACATAAAATCTTAATTATGGATTGAGTTTTTCGTCATTGTTCTTCCATCTTTTTATAGGTGTTTATTTATTATTGCCATCCTTGCTGATTCCAGGCTATTACTTGCAATTATGCCAAATAAAAACATGAAAGCAGTTTTTGTTTGTGGGTTTTCAATTTGCCTTGAAAACCCCACAAGGTATAAAAATAACAAATTGTAATTAATACAATTTACAAATGTAACAAGACACACATTAATAATGCATAATTAGTTGAACTTTGTAGTGGTTCCCATATTTTATAGCACAGTTGCAACATATTATTGAATTTGTGTTAACATTACAATAAGTGCAGGTGTGAGTAGCTTGATGCTGCTGGATTGTTTTTGAGGGTATTTCCTTTATAGTTTTGGAACTTACTTTGAACTTCTGTTTCTCGTGAAGCTACGATGATTGGATCATAGGGGTAAATACGTTCTGTTAGATGTAATTAACCTTCATCCTAATACCATAGTTGACATTGGTGGTTTAAAGTAGAAAAGAAAATTGAAAACCACACAAGGTAAATCTCAAAAAAGCAGGAGAGAAAGAGGGAGAGAACTTTTTTATGGGCCCCTCAGGAATTACTCTCAGGAAATGTCCTGTTTATTGCTCCCCCAAACTGGGAATTTTGCCAATAGCACAGTGTATGTAAATATTTGATACCAGCTGTTTATAAAGTGAATTTAATAGTAATAACCACATGGATAAAGTGTGAACATTTTCTGTTTAAAATAAATGTTGTAAAAAACATTTCCATGAAAATTTCAAAATACTGAAATGTTATTTCTGCATAATCTATGAAACAAACAAGTTTGCATGGCATATCCGAAACTTGCCGTAAAATCTGCCCACCAATTGTAGATTTTCTTTTTCTTCTCTAGACATTTTCTGTCACCATACATTGTCCACACAGACACAGCTGTGTCTAAACCTTGTGTTTTGCTTTACACACACATGACCTGAAGACTCACTGGCGGCAGTGACCCAGAACGAAACTCAGAAAGGCAGGTCAGATGTTAGCTTGGCATGCTCGCTGTGGGAGGTGGTCACAGTGGCTGGAGTGGGCTCTAAGAGGAAGCAGATGGGATGAAGCAAATCTTTTAATAAAAGCTTCATACAGAAAAAGGAAAAGCATTGTCATCCTAGAATGTACCAGCCTACTTTATGCAATAAAGCTGCAATGTCAGCTTACTTATATTTGTTAAGTGTTTTGAGAAGACCTATGATTGTAAAGCTACAATAAACTATAAATAAATTGAATTGAAATAAATAAATAAGTCCCTCTCCTGGAGGAGCCATGATTTAATTCTTGCATTCTTTCAAGGTCAGTGTTGTGGACATTATGCAACATTTTTCTTTGCATAACATTTTTGGCTTCCTGGCTAATTTACACAACTCTATGTGGTACTTGTTCTCTCCAGATACAAAGCAAACAAATCACATTACCTAACTTGCAACTAAACTCCTGCACATGAATTTCACTGTTAGGAATGAAGAATGATTCATTTAGCAAATGTACTCATTTTAAACAGTGACCAGTTAGATAGACAGGCTGACATAGACAGATACACACGCAGACATGCATACATAGAAATACAATCGTATTTCATAAATAATATTATTGAAGGATTTATTTATTTCAGAAACTCAATTCACTGAGAAAATGTAGACTACTAACAGAGTATGCTGATTTTAAGATTTCTTTGTTAATTATGATCATTTACTTCACACAACTAATGAAAACATGACATTCAAGATTAGAAAACTATACCAGCACACAACTGCAGAAAACAAACCACATTGTTGAGCTCAAAATAGTGCTGTTCCATATGCACGGAATTACGTAAGATTTTAGATGAAACATGCAGGTTTCAGACCACACAGTCAATAAAATATCTTTAAAAATGTCAGTCAATACAAAGGTGCTCCACCATTTGCATACCAAGGGGTTTAACTACATTTCTTTAGGTTGACCACTTCACAGTGCAAACCAGACTACAGCAATATCTGTGAACAGAGGCAAAGACGAGGCTTTGCTGCGATGTTGAGGTATCCCAGTTTCACTCGGTATGTTTTAGCAGGTCTGCATTGATGGGACTGTTGTTGTTTATCTTCCTCTTGACAAAACACAGTTTAATATATGTCAAAACATGTCAAAAGTTGTCAACAATTACTTTTTATATATAAATAATGATGACCTTACTGCATATCTCCACTGGCTTTATAAGGATTTATATTTGCTACCTAAAATTTGCTTGTGAGAAACCACAATGCAAAAACCTTATTGGGGCATTTCAAAACAAGGCCTTTTTTTTATTTTTTTTACCATGCCAAGTGACTGCTAATGAAATTCAAAACAAACATAAAGAAGATGAAACAACATAACTGCCAAGCATGATAGAAAATGTGATAATCTACTATAACCTCAAGGACATTCACACTTACATGTCAAATAAAACATGGCAGCTAGAGGTAAAGCTACATAGGAAAGCAACTGGTGGTGAATATTTTCCTTCCCACACATATCTGCCATCATAAGTCATAAACAAATACAAAGGTGTGTTTCAATATTTGTATTAGTAGTATTATTCATAACACTATGAATAGTATACATAATATATGTGCAAGGCCTAACTGGCTTCTCATTTGAAAGTCATTTCTCATCTCTCAAAGGGAAAAAAACTCTTAAATTGTGCTTATATAACCCAAAACAAATACCGACATATTTTGCTTAAACATCCTAAAAAAAGATAGGCGCAGTACTTATGTCACCAAGTTGTGAGAAAGGAGCATCTGTTTAACCACAACAGCGATAACTCCTTATCTCCGTGTTGTCCAGGCATGAGCTAAACTGCTATAAATATACACAAGAAAAGGCAGAGTGAGTGCAGTTTTCTCTTTCATTAGGGAAAAACATGAAGCTTCTCATTCTGGTCGCTCTGTTTGGCCTGAGCCTTGCTCAGCACAATCCCCAGCTCAAAAGCGGAAGGACTTCCATCGTCCATCTGTTTGAGTGGCGCTGGGCTGATATCGCTGCAGAGTGTGAGCGTTTCTTGGGTCCTAATGGCTTCGGGGGTGTTCAGGTATGTCTGATTGAACTAATGTCTGTAAATGATGAGTTTAATGATATTGCAGGACAAAAATAGTCACAATAAAAAAAAAAATTGGCAACTGCTTTTTCAGGATGGTTATGTTTGACAGTTATTGCTGGAAATCTCCTGTCAAAGATTTCTTTATCCCTGATCACAATCAAAGTCATTTAAGATTACGTATCTGACTTTTTCTAAGACTCAACCCAAGCACCTGGATTTTTTAAAATTATTACTTTTTACAGAACAGGCTTGGTTACTAAATAAATTCAACAAAGTTATTTAAATTAATGTCATTTACAGACACCTTGGAAATGACAGATGCTTGATGCGCCTTAAATGTCCAACTATCTTTGTTGATGTGACCACTGCTTTTCAAGAGAACTTTTACAAACACAACTAAGTGAAGTATGGGGCCATGATTAGCTTTGAGTTCCCATAATCCATTGCTTTTTCAGAGTCATTACATTATGACTTAGACAAGTTCTCTGCTAGTTTGCAATCTTGTCCAACATATAATTAGCGTACTTATACTAGTATGACATCTACAAAATTTCTGGACATATAACGCATCATGCATTTGACCCAATATCTTGTCCATTAGAAGGTGACGAAAAAATAGTTTTTTAAAATTTGACTCCGTCATTACAGTGCTCATGTAGTGTTATAATATTGGTCCAAAAGATACAAAGGGCAATATGTTTAGTCCTTTTGAGTTTACTCCAGGATGTTTAGCTTCATCTTTTTTCACTTTAACAGTTAACTTGATGAATTTGCCATATTCAGCCATCTGTCTATCACTACAGCTTCGAAAATGATAAATGGGCAGAATTTATGATGCATCACACTATATATATTAATCACACTAGAACCACACTCACCTAATCACACAGCGATACAGTAGAAGGGTGCACATCAGCATTTGAAAGTTGGAGTCAAATCCACAACATTACAATTGCAAGACTTCCTTGTCCACTGAGCCAGTTACCCCAAGGAAAAAACCCAATCCAACTTTGCAGAGAGCAACTGGATTGTGCAGACTTGTCTGCAAAACTAGTTTTCATGTTCACTTTTTATACCGATTTAGATTTGAGTCCAACTATGGATTTTTACAATTATTTAATTTAAATCTGGACATATCTGGTTATTACTGAATGTGATAACATGAGACACTTTGATTTCCATATTATCCATGTGTTTCTTTATAAAACACTGATTTATATCAGTTTGAGAATTTAACATTACATGCTTTCAAACAAATTTCTCACTTGCACTTCAACTAATATAAATATTCTCAAGCATTTGGTAATACATCTATTTGTTTGACTAAACTGAAGCTGCTGAAGAGTACTCCCTTAAATGCTTCTTTAGAAATTAATTATTTTTTTAGAGTGTGTGTTTTAATGTGGCAAGTTACAAGTGATAAGTTAATATTTGCCTATTGTGTTGTTCAGATTTCTCCACCAAATGAACACATTATTGTGAACAATCCCTGGAGACCCTGGTGGCAGAGATACCAGCCAATTAGCTATAACCTCTGCTCAAGATCTGGCAGTGAGGCTGAACTCAGGGACATGATCACCAGATGCAACAATGTTGGGGTAAAATACACTTCTTTATGGTCTGTGTGTATAGTAGCATGCTTGGCTACAGGGGCTTTGATCAAAGAGTAGTGGGCTTAGGGTTTCATAACGCTTGTGTCTATTCACAGGTCAACATCTATGTGGATGCTGTCATCAACCACATGTGTGGATCTGGTGGTGGAGAGGGAACCCATTCTTCCTGTGGCAGCTGGTTCAGTGCCAGTAAAAAAGACTTTCCAAGCGTCCCATACTCTGCTTTGGACTTCAATGACAATAAATGCAAGACTGGTAGTGGTGAAATTGAGAACTACAACGATCCCTATCAGGTAATTAGTGCCGAAAAAAGAAGACAACAATATAACTTTATATATATATATATATATATATTTATATATATATATATATATATATATATATAT
>CAEFZX010017459.1:0-15222 GCA_903066825.1 Alfaro cultratus
ATATATAGTGTTAATTTAGAAAATTAGAAAAGAAAAGAATAAGCTTGGGTTTCACATTTAGCATCATAAATACCCAAGTAATTATCAAAGGCAAAAAAAAAAAAAAATAAATTATAGTTTTAAGCACTACAAAAAAGCACATGGAAAACGTCAGCTGTAAAAGCCAGAGAGCTGTTTACAAAAACAGGACAGTGGATCAAGCCGAAAATTTCCAGATATCCTGGTTTGTAAGCCTCGATTTGGTCTTACAAACGTGATTAAACATGTTACTATGGCAATTTATCCTGTGAAGCTAGCCTGCTGCACAGCGTTTGGCTTCATACGTAATTAGCCATAGTGCCATTTTATGGCACAGTAAAAAAGAAAACTTGTTATCTTCAGTTACTCTAAAATGTCTATATTTATCAATAATGATATAAAAGAAAATTTTCTTCTTGACTTAACACCATGAATTTAATTCAAATTCAAAATACTTTATTGATCCCAAAGGGAAACTAAATAAAAAGTGGACCTCTTGTATCTTTAAGAAACTCCTGTTTTTTCTGAAACAACATGGCTCCTCTATTAACCATTTAACAACCTTTTTACCAGTGTTGCTCTGACAAGTGGCTTCTATAAAGACCTCAGCATGATGTGCAGGTCCACCAGGTATTTGCTAATTTCTGCTTGATAGTCTGAAGGAGCTGAATGGGAGAGTTGCGGGGGAGTGCTGCTCTGTGAGGTGGAAGCTCAGGTGAAAACAAGCAATCTTGGAAAGACATTTAAAGAAGAACAACAGGTAAGACTTTCATGTTCCAGCAGACTTTGAGCGAGGAGCAGATATTGTAAGACTCAGGAAAATCAGCTGGGTTTACAGCGTGCAGCATTAAAACAAGTGTTTGGGGGCACCTCTGTGGAATTATGTTTGAAGACACCTGTCACCACGCTCCTTACGCACAGAAACCACTCTGTGATGCTTTTTTAACAACCGCACACTATGATGAGAATGTATTTGTCTTAGCAGGAGAGGAAGACAGTGTTTGAATTGGAAATGAAACTGAGTTGTGCTCAGTGAAGGAAAAGAATAGCTGCTCAATCAGAAAACACAAAGCCTGTCTTGGTGCTGACCCTGACCTTGTCCACAAGACCCCCACCTACACCCACCATTTGTACCGGTTACCTCCTCTTTCAGAAATACACTCTTTTGCAATGCCATGCTCAATAAAACCTTTCCGTGTGTGTATTACCTGAAACTACAAACATGAGGCTTATAAAACACTTCATAGAGAAAGTACACTTAGAGGAGTGTGACCTTGTTGGAGTGGGTACTGGTGTTATGGGGCGGGATAAGAAATCCATACTGATCTCTTAAAAGGAAAGGCAGTATTATGCATTTTTCAGGCATATAGTGATATTTTATAGCACAATCAAGTAACTATGTTACCTTCTGTTATAAAACTGCTATACATAACTTAAAAGAAATTTGACTTTGTAATTTAACGCCATGAAATTGGGCCTCCTCCTCTTTCTGAAACTCCATCGTCAGGAAGTCATTACTGACGGTGGAAGGGGAAAAAACCCTTTAATAACGTTTTTTATCTGAGAAGCAGCTCCTAGTTCCACCAAATGTTGCTGGCTAGTTTGAAGGAGCTGAGTGGGGGTTATGAGAGGTTGCTCTGTAATGCAGAAGCTTGAAAACTGCAGCTCCAAGGAGGAGCTATGCCCTCAAAAGCGATGGCCAGCCGTTTTGCACAACTAAATGGTTTCCATGGAGATTAAGGAATTTCTCAAACATGCATGAATGAATCAAAGCAATACTATAACATGATGTAAGGTTCAAAAAAGTCAATTTTACATCATAATTCCCATTTAATGCATGTGCAGGACCTGAGTATTTACACGGTTTAAAAATTAGCATTCTGTCATGTTCCGCCTGCAAACTTTAATACGTTGAATTCATTTCATGTGATGGATTAACACAAAGTAGTGTATGAGGGAGGAAACTAACTTTTTTCAAAAAATAAAGATAAAAAATCGACAGAGATGTATACATTTTAGTGCTGGGATTTTAACTTGTTAATTTGAATTACTTAATTACATAAATGTTAAACAATTAATCACTTTTTTTAAAAACAAAAACTCTCAAATTGGGACCTTTGTATAGTGTTTCTGGTAAATATGATGCACAAGCAACATCCAAACTCACCTCAACATGCTGGAAACTTGAAACTGATGACTGGATTTTTATGTTTGATTAATTTGACTAATAATAATTAGGGTTGGGACTTTTAACTTGTTAATTTTGATGAATAAATTACATAGATTTTAACAGGTTGATGATTTCAACGCAATTAATTGCATTTACACAGTCAAATACAAAGGTTCCGTCTGGAGTCTATTTGCGTGTTTCTGATATGCTCCTAAAACTGACGCACAAGGGACGTTCTCAAACAGCAGCGATGGAGGACGAATTAGGGTTTATTTTTATTTCAAAAAGTCATCTGATGTGACGCTGGAAAAGACTTTAAGCAGCAAAAAGAGTTCTTGATTTTAAAATGTTGCTCATTTTGTCAATGTATAGTTTTTCTTTTATTATTTAATAACAAAACCTACAACTAACTTGATTTGAGACTTCATTCGAGCCCCCCCCCCCACTAACACATTCATATACACCCCCTTTTTCTCTTACACCCCTAAATAGACTGCAGTGCAGCTGGTCACCTTCAGAGGTTGTCTAATTGGTAAGTAGAGTCCATCTGCTGTGTGTAAGTTAGTCTCAGTTTAATTCCAGTTCTTCTGTGAAGGTTTTTGTTAGAGTTTTTGTTAGAGAACATTAGGGAATAAACAGCCTCATGAAGTCCAAGAAACAGCACCACTGTGAGTCATGCGCTCCATAAATCTGCTCTGCATAGACGGGGATACTGTCATGTTTTATATATAATCTTTACAACAACTTAAGTTAACATAGTTACTAGATTATGCCTGGAAAACGTATAACCTTTAAAAGGTTAGGCGAAAACTCTCTTTCATGATGCTTCTTATAATCTATAGATGCCACTTTGTTATTTGTCAGCTCAGAACTTAAGGTTGCTATCAGATCTCTGCTTTTGTTCTGGACGCAGCAGAGTCCTGTGCAGGGATATCATCTGAAGCGCCGCAGAACCAATTCAGGAACCTTCCAGCTACACTCAGCCTCTCGACCTCTGAGCCAACCAGCAGCCTTTGATTTATTACTTCAGTTTGGCAACAAACAGCCTGCCTGTCTGCGTATGGCTGTTTACTGTGAGCTGGAGCTGTTTGCTCTTCTTCAGATGGGGGAATATTTGCTCCCAAAGTGGAGACAGAATAAATAAACAGTTGTTTTTTTATATATGCTGTGCTGGAGACAGAGTAAAGAGGAGGCTGGGGCTGAAGTTTTGAAAGTTTCATGACATATTTTGTTGTAGAAACTGACATGTACAGCACAGGGCTGCCCAAGGAATGTTTTATGAACTCCAAGAGGCAGCAGGGGCAAACTCTTAAACAAGTCCATACTGGGTCTGGTCGAAAGACAGATCAGGTCCCAACGGAGATAATTGTTAATCCCACTCCTCCAAACCTAACTGTGAGTGAAAGATCAGGACAGACTGGATTTAAAAACTCCAACCTGATGTGGAACCTCGAAGAAAGAATGCAATCTTACATCTCCCTGCTTTAAAACTCTGCAGGAGACCTGATCACGTCTGCTTTTTTGGGTTTACTTTCCACATAATATGTACAGTGTACTGTAGTGCAACTAATTTCTAGCTGCTTCATCAGCTGAAGCAGAAAATGTATCACTAATGCAGTTGGAAATGTAATGACATGAATTAGCATACTAGCAAGACCTTACCCATACCAAGCCAGTCACATTGTTTAGATATTTAATATATGTAAATAAAAAAATATCTGAAAAGTTTGCTGTGCCTGCATGTTCTACTTCATATAACACCTAATTAGGAAACAGGACACACCCAACTTAAAAAGTATGGCACCAGTTCAATCCTACCAAGACATGGTGGTCCACCTAAACTGACAGGCTGGTGAATTTTAGACTTATAACTTTTTAATGGCATCTTGATTAAAATTTAAGACTGAAAAACTATAAAATAACATAGGGGAAGGTTGGGAGATTCTGCAGTACAACAATCAAGCATAGATAAAACTGTGAAATTTCTGGGGTCTGTTTGTGGCAGCAGCTTGGTGTTCCTCATACTTCATATGGGGAATGTATGTTCTTCATACGGAGTTCAGGCTGTAAGGTTACAGCCTTAACCCCATAGTGCCAGCTTCAAAGTTTTTTATTTCTGCACTTTGCCTCATATGGGTTGCCAACAGAAATGAGTCAACGGCGAAAATGAACATCATCCAGACAACTGGTTATCAATTTGCACCCATGACTAACACAAAAAAAGCAAACTAGCAAGGGAATGTTAGCAGCTAGTTAGCAGTAGCTTCAACTGCCTCAAGTCAGAGAATGAAATGAAGATGTGTGAGGGTCTGTCAAATGTCTGCCAGGCAGAAAAGGTCCACAAATATATGTGTTTGGATATTGTTTTATAATCTAAACCTGCATTAAACCATCTGACAACTTTCTCTCTGACCCATCACTATGTTTGTGGCTGATGGTCGCTTGGACTGAGGCAGGTTTACTGGAAGTGTTTTCCTGTTAAAGTGTATCTGAAAGTGTCGGTAAGTCCAATTTAAGACTTTATAACTTTTATAATGCCACCTTGAATGAAATTTCAGACCAATGAAACTATAAATATAGGGGATGGTTGGGTGATCCTGAAGTATTAAATTAGTTGCAATGTTACATTGTATTACCATAGCAAATCCCCCTAGTGACAAGCTTAAAGGTTTGTGAGTTTTTTTGCACAGATTGCACCTAGCCTGGTATGGGTTGGCAACAGAAGTGAGACAAACATCATCTAACCAATTGGCGATAAATTTGTACGTACCCATAACAGGCTCAGAAAAGCTAGCTAGCTACTCAGCAAGGGTATATAAGCAGTTGGCTACCAGTAGCCTCATCTGGTAGCCTGGAGTTACAGAACACAATGAATATGTTGCAGGTGACTCAAAGTCCAAAAAGAAAAAAAAAAAAATTAAATAGTTCTGCCATGCCAAAATATAAGATTTGTGATTAACATATTTAAGGCCACCTGACATTTTCATGAATTTATAACATTTTAACGCCTTAGTGTTGCATGAAATAAGATTTTTGGCACTGAAGTTTTCAGCCTGTTTCAACACGCTTGAAAATCCAGTGAAGTAGGTTCTAAAAAAAGGGGCTGGTACTAAGCACTGGTGGGAAACCCTTATAACCGAGTAGACCTGCACTGAGACATTAGTTCTCTGCTCAATGTTTCAGCTCATAAAGGGATGAATACATACATTCTCAGTTAAATAAGCAAAATCATACCAGATTTGGATGACAGTAAAAAACCAATGTGCTCTTTGGATTTCATTGTTGAAGTAACCCGCTTCCTTGGAGGCTTTATCTAAAGCAACAGAGAGATGTTGGTTTCATGTTCATGAGGGCATTTGGAAATCAGCCATTCAGCAGTCATCGCCACTCTAGTCTCGATATGTCAGAGATATGAGGGCTATGGGCAGGCGGTGCTGTGAAGACACCGTTTCATGTTGCGCTGAAACATGATGTTCTCACAAAGGGGAATGGACTATCCATCTCCTTGTGGTTTCCCATATCCACCTGACTCCCTGAGGAGTCAGTAATATTGTCAAAACTGTTCTTTACTCCCAAATGATTTACACATCAATAGTGCGGTTTGTTTTTGCTCCAAACATCGGTGGCTTTTGATGCTTTTGCACATTCTGAGTTGGAGTTTTGCATGTCTGGTGTCATAAGGGAGAGAATTCATTGTGCTAAGGGTGACCTTGTGGGAAGACCTGGCTTATGACTGAGACACTGTTGATTTGTTATGACAGAGAACATCAGACCAACCGTCAAACGCCCTCACAAGCAAAGGTGTGTAATTGAGTGGCAATGATTGCGCCACAAAGGTGTCAGCAGTGCTGCTAAAATCAACTCCTAATAGTAGGATGCCACCCAACTGATTATTAGCTAGTTGAGCAGCTGGAGCAGCTTCTCACTTAACACATCTGATAATCAAATGGAGACAGTTAAAAATGTCTTTGTTGCCAACTGCAATGTTATATGTTCTTATATTCTGCAGACATCTTTATCATTTTGCGTAAATGAAAAAACGAAGGGGGCTAATAAATGCTTGCCTGTGCTTCCCCACAGCTGCCTTCTCTGAATTTACTCAGGCAGGCATGAGGCTGAATGTGGGTCAGTGTGTCCCAGATTTGTCTGATGACGAACAGAGAGCGGTGGAGAACATCTTAGTTTCTGTATTATATTCACGAGCCTCTCAAAAACAATATCTGACCTAAATCTGAAGTGTACACAGGAGGTAATTACAATTTCAAGGCAGAGACTGAAAGACATGATGCACAGACATAATGCCATTTGAAAGAGAACTTTGGTGTGGACTCATAGAGAATTGTGATTGGCATTATTACAGGTTGAATTGGTTGTTGCTATGGGTATTAAAATGATCATTGCGTCAAACTAAGCCTTTTAACTCTGGTCTGTGTTTAAAGGGACAGGACAGATCCCCAGTGTGTAGTTGGCTGGTTTTTGTATTTTTCTGATGACACATATTGTATTTATAAAGGCTTACCTACAAATATGTCCCTATGAAAGTATTTGTTTTGAGGTGAGTGTAACTAGCTTTTTAGCTGCCGGTGTCCTTCACGACAAATGGTGAAATTGTTCCAGGGGTTTGAATACTTCTGGAATATTAAAATCAAGTTCCAGTGTCTGATTGAAATTCTGCTTCATTTTAGCAATGATGGAAAAGACTGGAAGCTTTTGTGATAATAATTTTAAGAGATGGATTTCTGAAGGAGTGTGTTGTGTGTGAATATTTCTTGGTTGGTTGACTCTAAGTTCTGATGAATTGTGAACCCAGGTGGATACACTGTTTACTCGTGAAATGTTAGATAAATCAAATGGTGACCCATGGGTGCTGCAGTGAAACAAGCCTGTCAGTATGATGAAAGTTGAAAGATTTTTATTTCACATTTTAGAAAAAAAACTATTGTCAGAACAGCCTTGTAACATAACTCCATGCATCCCCTGTTAGTTAAATACTGCTAGATGGGAGAAGAGGGGCAGAGAGGAGGCAGACGGTGGATGGATGTGGAACCAAGGACTTTAATAAAACATAAAGAATCAAGCAGAACAGGAACAACAGAAACAAAACTACTGAGGTTAGCAGCAACATTTCAACAACTTAGGGTAAAGTGCAGAAACAATACAAGAACCTAAATATACACTCACTAGCCACTTAAATAAAGAGGACTTTCTGATGTTTAAACCAACAATCACAATGACAAAGAGAATTTAACTCAGATTTTATTTTTATTTGGAATGAATAAAGTATTTCTGAATTGAATTGAATAAAGTAATAAAGTATATGGACACATTCACTGCTTCTTTACAATGAAGTCTATACTTAAATTAAGTTAGCAAATAATTGCATGTTGAGACAAAATTAAAGGCAAACAGGGAGTTTAGTTGACTCTTTGTCTGTAAATGAACTTTTCATGCTGATAAAACTTTTCCATTGCTGGCAGATTAGTCAAATGCCAGACCAACATAAAAAAACATTATTTCTTAAAGAGAAACAACAAAATCAATACAAGCAGTACCACAGGCATTTCATTAAAAATAGTTAAGAAAAAAAAAACTATTTTCTAATTTTTTCCCTTAAAACTAAAAAAAAGAAAGTAGTACAATCATTTTAAACAAGTGCAAGAAGTGGAAATTCTAGCACAGCTCCCTGTGGGACTCCGACTCCATGCATCTTCTTCTGCTTATCTGGATTCAGGTCGCGGGGTCAGCAGCCTAAGTAAGGACGCCTAGACTTCCCTTTGCAAAGCCACTTGGGCCAGATCCTCTGGGGGAACCCTAAGGCATTTTTAGGCCAGCTGAGAAACACAGTCCTCCAGCGTGTCCTGGGTCTTGCCCAGGGTCTCCTCCTGGTGGGACATGCTTGGAACACCTCACCAGGGAGGCGTCCAGGAGGCATCCTGACCTGATGCCTGAACCACCTCAACTGGCTCCTCTCTACATGAAGGAGCAGAGGAGCCAGTTGAATCCATATTATGGAGATTTGAGATAATGGTGCAAAAATAAAATGATAATGACATAAAATATATATGAAGATGAAAAATAAAAATAAATGTACCTTAGCTTGCAACAGAAGACCATTACAAGACATTGAACCTCTTAGATATAATTTAACAAAACGTGGGAAAGCTTCTGCAGGTAGACAGCTGTGACTTATTTTCTTTTTTTCCAAGACTACATCATGTGGCAGAATGTTCCAAATCTCATATGCGGCATCAGAGCTCACTCAATCAAGTAATCAAGTAATGATTATGCTCAATCACTATATGTTTTGCCTAAAACACGATCAGTACTGACTCCTCTCTTGCAGATCTCTCACAAAACCCATAGCAGTTTTTCAGGCGGAGTAGCGTAATGCATTAGCTCCAGAGGTTTCCAGAAGTGTGCAATATTAGGAACAGATGAGTCGTTCAGCAGGCGCTATGGGGAAGAGGGGGGAGCAAATGCACCCGGGAATCTCCAATCAAAAGTTCCTTTTTCTGAAAGCCTGTGAAGCACTGCTGATTTTCTGGAAGCTCTGCTCCCACCGAGTCCATAAATAACACTCAAAGTACACTTGGCACATCTTATCTCTGCGGCTTGTTAAAGCAAAAGGGCTTGAAGAGAGAGGATCAAATAAACCATGCATGGTTTAAACGGTTTGATTTCACACTCACGTTGAGCGCATTTAACGCTCAATACCTTTTGATTTGGTTTGGACAAAGAGGAGCTTAATGCTAGCAAAAAACATCAAATCCTTCCGCTTTCTTGTTTCGTCTGTCACTTTCATCTGAAGCAGGATCCACCAAGGATCAGAAGAACCAGAGTGCTGATTACTGTCTTACTATTTGAATGACTAACAAAACTGGGTCCTAATGAGTTTTTAATGTAGTAAGCGTATCATTTTGTGGCACTATAATTAACCCAATGCATGCTAACATGCTAATGTGGCTGCTGCTGGGTTTCACAGGCCTGGACAAGTCAATGCAGCGTAGTGAAAGCTGTCCTCTGCTCTGGTCCAACACCTGATGAGAGGCAACAGTGAAGCCAAAGCTGCAGATAAGAACAGCGACAAATAAGGCAGCGATCCTGAACCTGCAGGCCTGGGCCGACATGATGATCGGTCAACAGGCAGGAGTAACACTTGTTCACCAACTGGATGTTTTTTTCACGGACCATGAGAACCATCTGAACACAAATGTTAGTCATTCTTGACAGGACCACTTTGAAAATCTTTTATTTTTATTTTGCGTAGCCTTACAAAGATATTCATATCCCCAAACTTTCTGTAAAAATTTTTCAAACATATTTTTTCTGTTAATTTTCGGTTTATGTAACAGACCAGCACAAAGCACTGGACAGCTGAAACCTGTGGTAATGTAACGGCAATTCTATATAACTCAGGTCTTTAGTCTTTTGGAGCAAAAATATAACTTTGTACGGAAGAGGATTAGAGCCACTGAAAAAAAACAAACTGAATTCTGACTTTATAGCATATGGGCACCTGGGGGGAACTAGTTTTCAATGACCAAGATGCTAGTTGTGCTGGAGGACAACAAACTTTCTGGAGGAACATCCATCCATTTTCTGTACACCTTTATGGGGTCAGGAGGGGTGATGATGTGTATCTACAGCGAACATTTGGTGGGGTCACACTGGACAGGTCACCAGTCTGTCACAGACAGTAGCTTTGTTCCATTGACACACACACACACACACACACACACACACACACACACACACACACACACACACACACACACACACACACACACACACCTAGGGAGAAATTTGAGAGACCAATTTACCTGACAGTCATGTCAGGTAAATTAAATAAATACCTGTGCCAGGAATCAAACCCAGGACCATCTTGCTGCAAGGTAACAGCGCTACCTACTGCGCCACTGTACAGCCCCTTCTGGAGGAACATGTTGGATTTAAGTAAGCTTTTCCTTGGCATAGGGGTCTTTGAAGCTGCAATTTCATTAATAAAAGCACAAAATGTGAGTAAAACAAGATGGATAGTATAGTATAAAAAGTGGAACGGCTACAGCTAGCTCTTAGCATGTTTTTAATTTACATTGATGAAGGAATAAACAATGTTACATTGCACAAGATTAGTACAAGGTGTAAACAGCTGTTGATTGCTGGAATTGTCCCTGATGGGGTTGTTATGTTTTTTTTTTTAATTGTTTGTCTATTTGAATGTTTTCTGCAGAAGTGAAGCAGGGGCTATATTACAGATATAGCTACCAATATGATTGATGTGTCAATAACTTTTAGTTCAACAAAAGAGAGAAACATTTATGAAATTAAGGTCAGATATATGTTTATTTATGATATTTGGGAAAAAGCATGATTTGCACATACAGCCACCGATCTCCAGTTGTTCTGACTGGGGGACCCCTTCACCATTTAACTAACACCAACCGATGTACAAAACTATTACTGGTACAATGTCAGAAAAAGATGAAACCTGTTTATTATCAGAATCACAAAATCATTTTCCTGTACGATATGTCATATGTACCCACATAGAAAAAGTCAGAAATCTGAGATTAAAGCCAGAATTCTTTTTTTTTTTTCTGTGGCCCTAATCCTCTTCCATAACATTGGCAGTGACAGAGATTTATTTCATTTTATTTTCTATACCTTATTATATATTTCTATCTTGTTGCTTTTGTTGTTGAACTTTATTATTTATTTTCATTCTGTCAGTTAATGTGCAAAACATAAATATTTTACTAAAATATTTTGAATTAAAAATGAAAACAATTTACACATTTATTATCTGTGCAGTTCAGGAAGTGATAACCAAAACTTCAAGACATTCAACTGTATTCAATGAAAGTTTACAAAACAGCCAAGTAAGTTAGCTGTTTTGGGAATGTTAGCAAAACTGCTAATGTTCACAAAACTGCTAAAGTTAGCAAAACCACTAAAGCACTAAGCAAAAAATGTATTAGCGCTTTATCAAATTAGCAGAAATGTACCCGCCGCTGGCATTCAGTGACTTGTAAAGATTTTAAAAGCCAAATTCAAACTCATGTCTCACAGAAGAGCAACAGAGGAAGCTACAGATCTGCTGATCTGTTCAGTGACCTATTGTGTCACATCATCTGTGCTGAAAGACCCCGACACAAAATCAGTATAGAAGAAAGTTTAGTGTACAAGCAAGTCCTGAGTTTAGTTCACTTCGGGAAAGAATGAAAGTTTAGTTTTACCTTTGTCTTGTGCACTGTCGATACCTCTGCTCATAATTGTGCAAGCCTTAAATAGGCTTATTGGATTTATTGTGTTTGAAGTGCAAATTTAATAAGACAAAAACTCTGAATATAGTCAGTAACTCCATGTTGCTGTTTATAAATTCCCTGGTGACATTCTCCTGCATCGGTTAGTAATACAGCCTCACAGCAGGAAGAACGTGGGATTTGTCTTGCTGTTCAGGTCAGTTCTTCCCAGAGTTTGCTCACTCTGCACTGCTGGTAAAAAAAAATAAAATCCCGTGACTTTGACTGACTGACTGCAAGGTGTATGCCACCAATCCAGGATGCAGCTGAAAGTGACTACACACAGGAAAAACTAGTGTCAACTCTCCCTTAATCTAAAATAGAACAACATTAATGCCCTTCTGTACATTAAAAGTTTGTTTTTCCTCAAGATAGCTTCACATTTTTCTCATCTCCCTCGTGTACAAAGCAATGATTCTCAAAATAGGTCAGCTGGAGATTAATATTTGGATCAAGGAGAGTCAAAGATGTAGAAAACATTTGCCCACAAGAGTAACAAAGAAGTACTTTCTGTTCTAGATACATAATTTAGGATACTAAGATGAGATCCATACTTACCAGAAAAAAAAGGGAAACTTGTGATGTATTCTATGAAATGCTAACAAGGAAGGATGCGTGCCTGGAGATCCAGGAGAGTAGAGGAGAAGGAGTGGAGGTGGGTTGAGTGCAGCTGGAAGGCGGAGGACAGAGGTCCTTATCTACTGGGGCTTGGTCGGTGATTGGCTGTGACGTAGATTGGTCCAGCGTTGATAGGTTGACGATGATGAGCGGGACACGCCGATTGGATGATGCAGGTGGGGCTAGAGAGTCTTCAAGTTTGAATTTACGCCTAGGCTTCATGTCTCACATCAACAAGCTAATTTTAATATCACACAAAGACAACCTCAAACAATAAAAACACTGCTTTTAAATATAATTTCATTTATTAGGGGAAAAAGATTTTCAAACCAACATGACCCTGGGTGAAAAAGCATTCCACTGTCTTATTAAATCGTGAACTAACCGTAATTAAACACATTTTTTGGTTACGTTTCACTTACCAGGCCTGATTAGTTCCATCTGTTGATTTAAGAAATCACTGAAAGAGAACCTGTCTGACAATTTGAAGAAGGTTAAGTGATCTACAAAAGCAAATGGAATGTTTCTTTCTGAACTAATTCAAGAAAAGACGAGAACATTATTCGCTTCTGTCGAGAAAAGGGTCCAAGGTATTTTGAAAAGTTTGGAACTGAACCACAGTAGCTGAGTTTCCATTACAAATGTGCACAAATCTTTGTATTCTGCTGATGTTGCAAAATCCCTATTTCACAATTGTGGTGTTTCCATTAAATAAGAAAGCTTGTTCACATGATAAGTCATTAAATATGGCAGCAACAGATGCAAACAGTTACATGGACAATATTCATGATTCAGTCATGGTGTTAACACTCTTTTATAAGTACTCACCCCCTACTTTATAGATAGATAGATAGATAGATAGATAGATAGATAGATAGATAGATAGATAGATAGATAGATAGATAGATAGATAGATTTCATTAACATTATGGATTCAACACATTGGAATGACACAGCTTTTTATGAACTGTGATGCTATGGCAGCTCTGGTGGAGCCAGGTGGACGTTGTCTGAAAAAACAAAAACAATTCCAGTTGTCTTCTTTGTCGTTTCCAGCAGTAGCAACATCTGGCTGTAGATCACATGACTTGTGTGATGCAAAAAGTATTCCCACTGCTGTTTTGCAAAATACATCTATTTCAATGCTGCCAAGAAGAACCACCTGATCCCATCGCAAAAACTTTTTAATTGAAAAACGTGTTTATTTTATTGCCATTATTCCATTAAGCACATTTATTTTTGTAGTTTTAATTATGCACTTTTGGGGTTAATGGAAACGCAGCTGGTGACAACATGCCTAACCCAGAGGGTCACAAGAGAACACAAAACATCATCAAAGTTCACAGTGGCACAATAAAAAAGAATAAATATGAAAGTTGAAGGCAAAACCACAGCTGACCTCAAAGAACAGAAACACACCTTCATCCAATTAGCAACATCTGTCTTTTGGTTGCTATAGATCTTTTTTGTTTATAATAGGTTTCATGGTTGTGATGGAAACATTTAAACCAAAAATATAACTGGAATATTTCAGTCATTAAAATAGAGAGAAGAGAGAAGCGTTCTCTTGATACCCATATAATTTCTGCAATGAAGAATTTCATTATTTTAAGCAATTTAGTCTGTTCTTCATACATTTTTTTTCTGAGAAGCAATCACGAGAAATACATTAGATGTCAAAATTAGAGGGAAAAAACCCAGACTCAACAACCGTGTCATCGTTGGTGTGGTGTTTGTTATCCAGGACGAAAACAAATGGGCTGATTGGATGTTTGGTACCAGCTATTTCAGCAAGAGACTCAATGAGGGATAACTCAATATGCATGGAAACAAGGCAATGGTCTGTGTAAGTGACATTAGGAGCTAATCGGAAACAAGACCCCTCTAATTAGCCATTACAAAAATAACACACTGAGGTCATAGTTATTGCTTTTCCTGAAAGCAAACATCGGTCCGGGTTTGACTTGATTTCAATGACTGCTGTATTTGAATTTACATTTGACTCATTTATTTTACAGTCATTAGTTCATTTTCAGTATTTTTGCAAACTGTATCTAACTTTTCTCTAACTCAGCTAGAGTTACACACCAAAAGCGTTTGGTGTGTGATGCTGCTGAAATTGTTAAAACTACAGTAAAAGCTACAGGAGCACCTCCATCTGGAGACTCTACAGCAACATTTACCACAGGAAATCATTGCTGCCTGTAACCATCAGGCTTTTCCACGCCCAGTTAACTCTGAGTAACTTCAATCTATATATATATGATATCTATATATTCTATTATGTTCTAATAGAATATATAACTATTCCAATTCATATCTTGTGACGAAAGAATCTCCATTTGTGTGTAACACGTGTAAATACTTCATAATAAATTATATTTAATTATCGCTCTACTTTTTTCTGATTGGCAGTGCGCTCATGCTGCCAAAGAAAAGACTTGATTGCTGCAGCTCTTCGCACACAGCTGCAGTCGCCATCTCGTTTCACATGCCTGAGAGGCAAATACCTCGACTCCATTTGGTCCAAAGGTGTCTTTGCCTGCCAGTGGTGCAGCTCTACATGGACAGATCAGATGGAAATGGAGATAGCATCTCTGCTGATGTTCTTTGGAGAAGTGTGAAAACAAACAGCCTCACTGCCCAGCTGAAGACAGCCATCTTGAAAACACTGTCCAACAGAAGGAAAAAAACACTACTCTCTCTTTTTTTTTTTTTTTTTAAGTATTTCATCAGTAGCTCCCATCTGGATCACTATTTATCCAACATCAAGAATCAGTGTATGTTTGACCAGAAATAACAACTCTGGTTTGCCGTGGTCTGAAATTATTATGCAAGAAACTCAGGTTAATTCTTCATATGAGACAAAAATATCTGTGTGGTGCTCTGGTTTCTGACCTACTTGTTCCACACAAATGCACTGGGCTTTAAAGACTTCTGAAAGGATGTGAAAGATATTAACCTTGAGGTCACCCTGCCTTATGTGTATGAACATAGAACTGCTTTTGACATAATCTAGAGTAAATAAAGACTGCAAAACCCGACACACCAACCTGTGCACGGCGTGGATTGATTACAAGAAAGCCTATGACTCAATGCCACACACTTGGATCA